>CAMPDV010004007.1:0-46919 GCA_946699065.1 Loxodes magnus
GAAAATCCAAAAAATCTAAAAATCTAAAAATCTAAAAATCTAAAAATCTAAAAATCTAAAAATTCCAAAAAATCTAAAATCCAAAAAATCTAAAAATCTAAAAATCTAAAAATCTAAATAAATCTAAAAATCTAAATCTAAAATCTAAAAATCTAAAAATCTAAAAATCAAAAATCTAAAAAATCTAAAAATCCAAAAATCTAAAATCTAAAAATCTAAAAATCTAAAAATACAAAAATCTAAAAATACAAAAATCTAAAAATCTAAAAATCTAAAAATCAAAAATCTAAAAATCTAAAAATCTAAAAAATCTAAAAATCTAAAAATCTAAAATCTAAAAATCTAAAAATCTAAAAATCCAAAAATCTAAAAATCTAAAAATCTAAAAATCTAAAAATCCAAAAATCTAAAAATCCAAAAATCTAAAAATCTAAAAATACAAAAATCTAAAAATACAAAAATCTAAAAATCTAAAAATCTAAAAATCCAAAAATCTAAAATCTAAAAATCTAAAAATCTAAAAATCTAAAAATCTAAAATCTAAAAATTTAAAAATCTAAAAATCCAAAAATCTAAAATCCAAAAATCTAAAAATCTAAAAATCCAAAAATCTAAAAATCTAAAAATCTAAAAATCTAAAAATCTAAAAATCTAAAAATCTAAAATCCAAAAATCTAAAAATCTAAAAATCTAAAAATCTAAAAATCTAAAAATCCAAAAATCTAAAATCTAAAAATCTAAAAATCCAAAAATCTAAAAATCTAAAAATCTAAAAATCTAAAAATCTAAAATCTAAAATCTAAAAATCCAAAATCTAAAAATCCAAAAATCTAAAAATCTAAAAATACAAAAATCTAAAAATACAAAAATCTAAAATCTAAAAATCTAAAAATTCCAAAAATCTAAAAATCTAAAAATCTAAAAATCTAAAAATCTAAAAATCTAAAAATCTAAAAATCCAAAAATTTAAAAATCCAAAAATCTAAAAATCTAAAAATACAAAAATCTAAAAATACAAAAATCTAAAAATCTAAAAATCTAAAAATCCAAAAATCTAAAAATCTAAAAATCTAAAAATCTAAAAATCTAAAAATCTAAAAATCTAAAAATTTAAAAATCTAAAAATCCAAAAATCTAAAATCCAAAAATCTAAAAATCTAAAAATCCAAAAATCTAAAAATCTAAAAATCTAAAATCTAAAAATCTAAAAATCTAAAAATCTAAAATCCAAAAATCTAAAAATCTAAAAATCTAAAAATCTAAAAATCTAAAAATCCAAAAATCTAAAATCTAAAAATCTAAAAAATCCCAAAAATCTAAAAATCTAAAAATCTAAAAATCTAAAAATCTAAAAATCTAAAAATCTAAAAATCCAAAAATCTAAAAATCCAAAATCTAAAATCTAAAAATACAAAAATCTAAAAATACAAAAATCTAAAAATCTAAAAATCTAAAAATCCAAAAATCTAAAAATCTAAAAATCTAAAAATCTAAAAATCTAAAAATCTAAAAATCTAAAAATCTAAAAATCTAAAAATCCAAAAATCTAAAATCTAAAAATCTAAAAAATCTAAAAATCTAAAAATCCAAAAATCTAAAATCTAAAATCTAAAAATCCAAAAAATCTAAAAATTTTATCCTTCTTTTAAAATTCCAAAAAAAATTTTGTTCCGTCCGAAAATTTTCCTGTAGTGTAAAACGCTGAGCAAAAAAAACAAAATTAAAATTTTCGCGTTTTGAACCTCTTCAAAATCTATTTTTACTTTTTCAATCGCTATTTCGCTTTTTAACTACTGTTTCCAAACTTTCTATTTTTATAAATTTTTTTATTCCATTTCCAAAATTCAAAATTTTCCCACTTTTATAGCTTTTCTCTTTAAAAAAAAAATAACTTTTTTCAAAAATTCCATTATAAATTTTATTCTTTCCTTACTCAATATTTTCACTTCAAAAATTTTAACATTACTTACTCCCCTTAATTCCCTTTTCACCTTTCCTTATTCCATTTAGAAATCTTTTATCCCAAATCTCGCAAGTTTATTCCGTCCCAAAAATTCCCTATAGTGGAAAACGCTGAGCAAAAAAAACAAATTAAATTTTTCACATTTTAAACATCTTCAAAACTTTTTACTTTTCCTAACACCATTTTTCATATTACTCTTAAAAAATGAAAACAACAAAATTAAATAAATTTTGACTTTATTAGGAAAAAATACTTTTCTCAAACTCCAAAAAAAAAAATCGATTTTTGAAATCAAAAACACCATACCATATTCTTTTTACTACCCTTCACAAACAATTTTTATTTTTATTAAACTTTTATTCCATTTCCAAAATTCAAAAAAATTTTCCCTTTTATACTCTTTCCACCAAGCAAAAAATCTTTCTTACTTTTCTCTAATTCCAAAAAAAAAAAATTAAAAATTATCAAAAATTATTCATTATGGACTTTTTATACCCTTCTCAAAAATTTTCACTTTCAAAAAAATCCACTTTCTAATATTTAAAAACTACTCACTAACCTTTATCCCATTTTCAAAAATTTTAATCCCAATTCTCATAAACTTATTCCGTCCCAAAAAATCCCTATAGTGGAAAACGCTGAGCAAAAAAAACAAAATTAAAATTTTCACAAATTCTAAACAAAAAACAATTTATATTCAAAAAAAATTTAATTATTTTTATTATTTTTATTATTTTTATTATTTTTATTATTTTTATTATTTTTATTATTTTTAATACTTTTAATACTTTAGAAATTATCTAATACATATTAAAAAAAAAATTATATTAGAAAATCTTTAAAAAACATATCTTTCTCCTTTCTTTACAACTACACTCTTTCTGTCCTTTTATTTTAAAAAATATCGCAGTCTTATTTTACATAATTCTTGTCCTTTTACTTTCTTTACCTTTTTACACTTTTATCACTTTTATAACTTTTATAACTTTTAGAAAGTAAAAACAATATATCCTTCCTCTAATCACTCTTCAAAAATATACCTTTACCCTTAAAAAATTAATTCCTTAACAACTACTTATAATTATTAAACTACTATACAAATATTCTAACTACAATACTTAAAAATACATTATTATAAAATAACTTATACCTTTCACACTCATTCTCCACACTCATACAACCTTATACAAAATCATAAACAAATAACAAAATATAATTAAAATATCAATTATAAAATATCAATTATAATATAACTTCATAATAAAAAAAACATTAATATAACAAACAATAATATAACAAACAATAATATATATTCAAATGCAAAATTAAGATATATTAAAGATATACAAGATATATTAAAGATATATTAAGATATACTAATATTAATCATTAATACCTTTAATACCCCTTATATATAAATACTTAACTAATAAACTTATATTTAGTAGAGTTCAAATTAAGTAGAGTTTAAATTAAGCAGAGTTCAAATTAAGCAGAGTTCAAATTAAGCAGAGTTCAAATTAAGTAGAGTTTAAATTAAGTATTTAAAGTCATTCACTCACTCAGAATATTTCACAGCCATTCGATTCTTCAATGAGTCCTATTTTAAACTCATTAAAACACTAACTCACCCCCTTTATAATAACCTTAAACTAACATACATTCTATTTAACATAATTAATAACTCACTTCCTATTTTGATTATTCTAAACCTACGATCTAAAAAACAGAAAAAAAACTATAAATACACCTTACATACTATCAATATTAATAAATACACTCTAAATTGGAAAATTAAAATATTTACTCACTATATGTTTAAAGAATATTAAAATATTTACTCACTATATGTTTAAAGAATATTAAAATACTTACATACTATATGTTTAAAGAATATTAAAATACTTACATGCTATATGTTTAAAGAATATTAAAATACTTACATACTATATGTTTAAAGAATATTAAAATACTTACACCCTATATATTTAAAGAATATTAAAATACTTACCATCTATATGTTTAAAGAATATTAAAATACTTACTCCCTATATGTTTAAAGAATATTAAAATACTTACTCTCTATATGTTTAAAGAATATTATAATACTTACTCCCTATATGTTTAAAGAATATTAAAATACTTACATACTATATGTTTAAAGAATATTAAAATACTTACCTTCTATATGTTTTAAAAATGTGACGTACTTCCTAAAATTATTTATATAGTAAACTTACCATCTAATAATACATTTAACTTTTAAACTTACTTCACTTCATTTGAAGCTATTCCCCATCGACAATTTATAAACTCGATACTGATTAACCGTCCTTCAGATAAGTATTGATCTTTAAGATGTCGAGAGTATATGATAATAACTCAGTTTATTTTTCGATTTATTTTTTTATCTACTTTATCGTAGTTTCTTATTTGACCTAGAGCTTTAAGGTCTTATTGTTCGGCGATACTATGGTTATACTGATATCCTATTTTTTTGTCTACTTAGGAATATTCTAAAGAGGAGAAATTGGCTAATTAAGCTACACTACTGGCGTTACTTATTAGAACTAGATCAACTAACCTTATAACTAAGTCAACTATTATTACTGATTCTAGACTTAATCATTCAACTTCTATATCTCACTCCTCAAATAATCATTTTCCTTAACCATTTACTCCTGACTCAACTTATAATTGTCCAACTCCTCAAAAACATTAACCGATACCCTCACATCGATGATCCTCTAAACCTCATCTAACAATCTCAACACCTTAGACTCATACCTAGAAATATCCTAACCTTAGTAATTCTAATGGCTATTACTAATAGTTATTACTAATAGATATTACTTACCTCTAGATTTTTAAGAACCTTAACTACTCCTAAATTTATCGATCCTAGTCAAACAACTACCTTTATAAGCCAATATTGCCCTTTAAAACGTAACTACTCACGTGCCTAATCAACTACTAGATAAAAGAACTGTAAACCTTAGACAATTAAGTCTAAGCTTAACGCAATCTCAGTGATTGATTCTCCAACAATGATATACTCTCCATGATACTCTTTTACTCAAGATACTTAAGTAACTAACTGTCTTCTTACAACTTCGAAGGATGAATCTTATGAACTTGCTGACAATTTGCACATTTGATATTTTTTGTTTTTAGATACTGATCATGCGCACATAGATAACATATGTTGTGTTCACATGGCAACAACATGGGTACTTTCATCTAATTTTCGAAATCTCCGTTACAAGATTGACATTAAACAACCTAGGACATTTCTTATTATTATTTTTTAGAAAAACAATTCCTTATATATAAAAACCACGTAAGTATACGTTAAATATCATTATGAAATTAAAAAAAACACGTAGATAAAAATAATAATAATAATTTCATGAAACTTTAGTATTATTAATATAAGAACTACATATCTTGAATTTCTATATATCTTCTTGGATTCATCTTCTTCTACAAAGAAAATTAATAACAAAACTAATATTTAATCTTTTTGTTAAATTGTACTAATTCATAATTATTAGTCTTTACTTACTCTTGATCTCAAATTAATCTTTCTAACTTACCATTCAGATACTCTAAAATAGTAAACCTTAATTAACTTAGATGAAAATAACTTAAGATGATTTTTTTTTAATTGGTAATAAAATAATCTTTAAGAAACTCTTCTTAGATTCTCCTTCAAATACATTTGGTATTCAGCTTTACTTCAACTAAAATTTATTATCTCCTTCTATAAACTTTTAAAATTTATTAGAAACTTTAAAGTAAATCACTTCATATGGATCCTTTACTTGAAACTTAACTACAGTAAATCATTTAAAGAAAATTATTTAAGTAGTTAACTTCTTAAATAACCATTAAGTCCTAATATCGAAACACTATTACAATAAATAATAATAATTCCATCTTATATTAAGTACTAAACTTATGTATATGAGAATCAGAATGTATACTGCTTGTAGCAGAATTAATTCCATTAACTCTTAAAAGATCTTACCAATAAAACTCTTTTCATCTTAATTTTTCATAAAATAACTTTCAGTTTAACTCTATACAAAAAATATTTGTTACAATACAAAATTTTTATAGACTTAACTATATAATTTTAATGCCTAGGGAATTAAAGTATTTCAATTCTTAAAAAAATATAGAGAAGTTTAAGATATTTACATAATTTATCAACTAGAAATAAGCAAAAGAAAGTCCTGAAATGATCAAAGATATTAAGACTGGATATGAGAAAAAGAAAACATAAAAATAAGATTTAGTTAGCTACATATAAATAGTCAAAGGTATATGATAATAAGAATATTTAGTTAGTAAAATTTAAAATAGAAATATTTTAGTATTAGTTATTAGAGTACTTACAGTAATATCTATGAATTACTCTATATTCTCAGTTATAGAACTCATTTGTCTACTATTTTTGGTGAGGTAGACTCTTTATAGTAATTTTCAAATATTACTTTATTAATGAAGTATTTATTTCGTCATCCTATCCTTGTATTTGCTTAATTTTCTTAATTAAATAATTAAGCAAACATAAAATAAAATAGGTTTGCAAGTAGAAATTCTAGAAAATAGCTAACTTAAAGCAAATGCTTGAAAGATCATATTCAATAGGATAAAGGTAGATAATAGTAATATGCAACTTAACTATATTATGATGCTCTAAAAAACTATTAACAGTTTAAAAGAACTAAGCTAAATATAAAACTTATTAGAAAGCTAATTAACTATCCAACTGGAAAAAGAATTAAAAGCCGTGTAATTTAAGTGAAGTTCCAGTTAAAAACTTAATTTATCAAACCTAGAAATATCATTACAAAATTCGAAATTGACTAAGATGTAAAAAAATTACGTAAGGATTCAATTATAAATATGTAATGAGAAAATATTCAAAACAAATTATAGCTCATTGATAAATAAATTTATTTAAATTAACACTATCAGGCATTTTAACTCTAAGTTGTATACAACATAACTATGAGATAAAAAATTTTGGAATAACAAAAACTTTAGTTATATCTAAACATAAAATAAATAATTTAAAATATAGTCTGGTTAAACCACTTTTATAAGAAAATGAAATTAGAAATTCATAATAAAAAATTAAAGAAGTGCTTAAAACATTCTAACTCATACTATTATTCAATTTAGAAAAAATTTAATAATATAAAAGAAATTAAAATTTTCTACAGATAAGATTTAATACCATCAAAAATAAATTAATTATAAAGTATATCAAAATATTCATAGACCATTTTAAAAGATTTATCTTTCTCATAAAAAGATAAAATAAAGAAGTCTTTAAAAAGATAAATCTATTTTACTATCTTAAATGAAAAACTAACAGCAAAGTCTCTATGCTAAGAAAGTAGAGATAATTTCATAAAAATATTTAAAGATAGTATATCTATATACGACTATTAAAGTAAAAATAACTATTTACTTTTATCTACACATGATAATTATTTATAATTTAAATATCTTAAAGATTATAGATCTTGTAATATTTCAGCTTTTACAAAATAAATTGTAGCATATTTATTGCTTTATTAATTCAAGTTATTACTCTATCTTATCTAATATTATATTTTGAATTTATAATTATAAGATTTTTTCACTCAAAGCAGCTATTTTATTCACATATTAGTTTATCTTTTAGTGAATTCAATGCTAAGATTAATTAAATCTCTCAATCAATTCTTTTTTTGTACCTCCTAATAAGTCTCACTTTCAATTTTAGTGAGATAAAGGTAATGCTTAAATCTAACTTTATAATAAAACTTAGTTTGTAAATAATTTCCAACATAAACCGCATTTATTTCTAGATTTAATGAAACTAAAAAAGAAGTGATTATAGTAACTATAAAGAATCTAATTAATTCATATAGAAAAGAGAAAAATATTAAGATAGACAATAAGAAATAAAATTATAAATATAGAACTTTATAAGTAACTGCTTAATAATTAAACTGCATTAGTATTTATTTATAAAGGATTAAATAAATTAATTTAAGTGTCTAGTGAACAGAAACACAATTAAATTCTTTATCTTAAGTAATTGCTAAGAAAAGTTTATAATACTAGTCAACTATTTTAAAAATTTGGGATAGGTGTAATTAAATATGAAATATACTCCAATATTAAAATACTTGCATATTTCCAATATCTATACTATCAAATCAGACACAAATATCAAGAAGGCTATAACATTAAAAATAATAAATTTGAAGAGCAGCAAATAGATATAAAAAAAGTCTGAGTAAACTACTATTTTTATGGAATAAATTAACTAAAACACATTTGCACTATTAGGATCTGCTGGTGAGGAATATAAATATTTATAATTATAATATGAATAGAACTGAATATTATGAAATATATTCTATAGATATTTTTATAATACCAAATACAATCAAAAGAAAGAGATTTATATTATATCAGGATTAAAATTCTTATAATGTAAATATAAAGATGTAAAAGAATGCGAAGTCTATGATATTAAAACGTAGACATTCAGAAGTATCAGTTGAATTTATCTACCAATAAATCTTTTTGGATGAGATATATGTGAAGAAAAGATATTTGCGTTTGGAGGATGAAATAACCAAAAAAAAGGAGGATGAAAAATATAAATATATGATTAATTGATTTTAGTTGTAAGATATATTTATGTCTTTAGATTAAAACATCAAGTAAAATTCTTATTATATATATTTGATATAAAAAAGAATCTTAAAGTTAGATATTCTATTGAATTAAATCTTAATTTTAGTTCATTTTTTCACTTTGGAAAATATCAGTCCTAAGAGTAATTGTCCTATGAATAAAGCTTATTCACTTGAACTTCATATTTAGATACACATTCTTATGTAGCTCTTTACATATCTTTCATTGAAATAGATATATAAGGACAAAAATTATGACAAACACCAACAAGTTTCATTTGCGAATTAAGATCCTATAAAAAACAGCTCTTTGGCTTTGTCCACATTTTTTACTCCAAACTTTCCATTCTAAATCCATAGTAATAGAAAAAACTAGAATGGATAGACTTCAATATATATACTTATTTTTTATATCCCTTAATAAACTTCTAGTCTATTGGATGAGTAGCGTCAAACTCTAATTTTTTATTTTCATAAGCGTTAAAGAATCTTTCATATAATTTCTTATTATACAACCTTCTTTTCATTTTATTATAAATAAAGTTATCCAAAAATATAAGAAACTTAGAATAAACATTAATTTTAAGTATTAAATTATTTTTGCAAATACTAAAAGAGGAAAATTTATTTAATAAATTTGAATGAAATAGTAATAAGAAATAGTTTATTAATTAAAATCTATTTCTTACTTATATTTACTCTTTGTAATTTTAAAATAAATTATTTAAAATTTAAGATTATGGAAACACTTCTTAATGCATATAAAGTAGATGAGTTGAAATATCAAGCTGTAATCTTAAAAGTTTCTATTCTTTTCTATCTTAATAATTTTGGTGACTATGATATTTAGAATCTTTTGTTTAGTAATTATTTTATATTATTTATAGTGCTAAATGTGATTTTGTTATTAGACGTAGCGAAAGCATGATTCTGGGGAATTTAAGACTAAAGTAAAAGTAACTAATGTAGTATAGATTCCAATCAAGTACTAACTCCAACTCTAAAGAGTATTTCATAATACTGCTATAAATCAGTACTCTTCAGTGCTTTTATTATTTTCAGCTTTAGCTATTTCCTAGTTAATTCATTTTAGGATTATAGTAGTCCATTCAGAAAAGATACTCTAGAATATCTTAAAAATGCGATTAGCAAAAGAGATAGATTTTGTTTATAAGACAACAATCTTGGAAGGAAGTAAGAGTTAATTTTATGATTTAAAGCTTATTAGAAAAATATAACTTTAGAAATGAATGATTAGCTATATAGTTAGACCATTTTCAAATTAGCTTAAAAGCTATTTTCATTTTATAAGCTAGAAGATAACTTAAAAAATTCGATAATTATACTGAAATTAGGATAGCAATCATCTATTTCTAAATTAAGGAGATTTGATTTATTTTTGCTATAAGTATGCTAGTTAATTTTAAAAAGGAAGAGCCATTGTATTTATATATAAAATCAATGATAAATAATTTAAAGCACTCACAAGCTAATACATCTAGTTAAGATATAAGCCATAAAATTATATCGTTTAAAATATTAAGATAAAGAGAAACTCTTTATATTATATCATTATACAATGAAAGGTAAAAAATAATGTTTAGCATTATTAGATATTAAGCCTTAAGTTTCTACTTTAAATTAGCAACTTAGCTTTTTCATTTTTTTAATTTAGATGGAATTTAATTTCTTAAGATTAAAGCCAAAATAACTTTATCTTAGGAAAGATTTTAAATGGAACTTTCAAATAGGTGTATCAACAAGATTTTTAGTCTTTGCTTTTTAATAAAGATTCCAATTGAAATTAAGTTGTACTGAAAATGTTTTTAGGCAATATTCTAGTTGAAGTTAATAAAAATAATAGAAGCATTTTGTTATTCCATTAGATTACCAAAGATACTTGCTTCTTAATGAAATAACCCATAATAATTTTAGTTGTATTCTTTAGCTTTCTAAAATACTTTCCAAGCAATATATTAAACAAGTTCTTTACTTAGCTGCTCTAAATTTAAATCATCTGAAACTAGAATTTACACATTGCCTAATTCTTTTACTTCCTCCATCTTAAGCATATGCTTATATTTAAAGTTATGCAAAAGCTCAACTATAAAAGAACTAGAAGCTTTAATAAAATAGATAGTATTAATTCTTTTTTGCTATATAGCAGTGTAAGCAAATTCAGTCTAATTAATTAAATAGTTTTATTTCTAGATGAATCATTTTTACTAAAATAGATTGAAATTTATTTTTATTAGTCTTTAAGAATAAGTAGTAATAAGAACGGATATCCTAAAAATTTGTTGTGAAGTATAAATTAATCTTGCAATTAGCATGGTGGTCATTTATCAATAAATTTATTTCCTATAATTTACACTATTTTTAGAATCTCAGACTCATTTAAGAGAGATAAGCTCTTGTATTGGTAATTTTCGTATGGATTTTGGCTTGCTTAAATTAGAATCACTAGACATCAATTTCTAGTTTTTATTTTCCTCTTTTAGTTGATATTATCAAAGTATAATTTGAGTTAGTTTATGTAACTCCTTTATCACTATAATCAAAGTAAATCCCACCTCTTCCTCAAAGAAATAAAAATATCTACTCATTTCCAATTATTTAAATTGAATACCAATCCATAATTTCTGAGAAGTAGATTCCACTTATAATAGAGTCAGTTTAATATTAAGTAAGCAATATTTAAAATACATTAACTAGGAATTGATAAATCAAATCTCATATCTTTATAACTATTTTTTAGATAGGTTCTAAAGCTTAGCATGACTAATGATATTTATTATTTAAAAGTTTTATAGAGATACTAAAGATATATCTATTTAGTAACTTTCCAATAAATTCTAATTTAAAATAGATGTTTAATACATAACCCTTAAGTATAGCTTAAATAATATATCTTCGTCTCAGTGATATCTTTATTTCAGTAGACTAAATTTATTGCCATTGAGATAGCTAGTAAAAGTAATAGTAATAAGCTTTTATTTAGTTATTTTAGTTGAGGCTCTAAAATACTTTGGAAATAAAAAGATGAAAATACTTAATAAATTATGATTCTAGTTTGACTTATAAATTAAGAAGGCTTAAAGGAAATTATCCTATTAAGTTATAAGAGTTAATTTCAAATTTCTTCGTTGATCTCTTTACACTTCTGCTTGAGAGTTTTATGCTCGATAAATGAAAACTGCGTTTCTAGATACTGAGGTGCGTTTTCTTGTTATTACATTTATCTAAATGAATAAATTACCTTTATCCTGTGATTCTTGAAAGTATTAGTAATTTTGTTCTTTTTAAATGGCAGTTTAAGAAGGATGTAGGTTTGGTTGATATTTAAGGATAGATTGGTTGGGTCTAGCATAATTTAATTAGAGTATAATGTTGAGTTATCTTAAGGCACTCTTTCATAGTTTACATAAGTATTCTTTAGTTTTAGTCTTTACTTTTATTTCTATAAATTACTATCAACCATCGATACTTATGCTCCACATCTATAAGCAAACCTAAAGAGCATTATTTTATCAGGAGTGTCTCATTAAGCCAAATTTTGTTTTTCTAATTACCTAAGAATTTAGCAATTAATAGTATTAAGAAATCTCCTACTCCCAGAATAATAACAAAGCTAAGTGAGCTTTGGAATTATCTACTATTCTAGTAAGATGAACAAATACCATTGTACAAGTTACCAAGCTGAGTCCTATTCCATTTCACCAGTTTAGAAGTTGATAATTCCAAGGTTTGGCTAAAAAGTGAGAGATTGTAAAAATGAACATAATTGAGATATAAAGGAATCCATAGAGATCTTCTTTCCAGTGCTTCAAGCAGCTACATAAGCAGCTTAATGCTACTTGAGTAAAACTATAAAAAAGGATATAATTTGGCTTTTATTTAACGTTCAAAGAAAAGTGGTATATATCTTGCCAATGTGGCATGGCTAGTATAGCAGATGGAATAAAAGTTAACTAACTAGCCAAAGCTAAAATAAAATAGACCTTATGCTTAAACGAATAGTATTAAAGACTACAGTCCATTTCAATAAAACTTTCTCCTTTATCAATAAAATCATCGAAATTTAATTCTCTTCCATAAAGACATTTCAATGTTCTTCTTGATAAGATAGACTAAATTAAAGTAGGAGCCCTTTCTGCCTTAGATTCTGCTATCTTTTTAGCTATTTATAGAGGCTAGTGAGGGAAGTCATAGATCAAAAAATAATTGTAGCAACTGATAGCTTGCCAAGCGAATGCTTAAAAGATCTAGAGTTTTATAAATAATTTTCATAAATAGCCTAGTAAAAATATGTTGATATATCAATTCTTAGCTTTGGAAATGCCAATTGTGATTTAGAAAATTTAAGAGTACTAACAGAAAAAGCTTAGTAAGATTGTGAAGGTAATTAAGTATAAGAATAAATAGGATAACTAAAACAAATTAAATGCACAAGTTTTACAGAAAACGTTGAATAAATATTGGAAAACTAAACTTGAGTTGAAATTGCTAAAGTATATTGAAATTTAACTTAAAAATTTCAATTCGCATTTTGCCCAAAAATTTGAAAGAGTTGATAATTGGATGCTGCTTTAAAGGATCAGTGATAGCATAGGAATTTAATTATTAATATCAATGAGATATTTAAAAAATTAATGGAAAATATAGTAAAGTCTGGGTAAGGAAGAACAGGAAGTAAAGAATAAAAGAGAGTAGTATTTCAAGTATAGTTTGAATAAGTTAATACTTAAACATATATTTAGTAGTAAAGAATCTTGTTGAAAAAGAACCATTCAAGGGAGAAGAAGTTAAAATGAACTGTGATGCATTGAAGATATATGCTATAAATAAATTATCTGAATTAGATGGAAGGAATAAATTTAACAAGCTGAATTGGAAATATAACATGGAATATATCTTATGTAAAGCTAAAGTAAACAAGAGAGACAGAAAAAATTAATGAAACAGCTTGAAACTTAAGTGATTTAATTATAAAAAATTGCTTAACAAACAATAAAGTTAAAGTACTAGAGGCAGTTAAAAAATTAAATCAATAAATAAAAGAATTAAATATTCCATTTAAGTTCAGTTGTAAGACAAATTCACTAAGAACCAAATGAAAAAGAAATACCTGATACAGAATGACAAAACGAAGAATTTTATTTTAAAATTTAGTATTGAAAGTTTGATTTTAACTTTTATTATTTATATACCTAAATTTTATCTTCAGTTAATTAAATGCATAAAGCATTAAGTTTAAACATAGATCTAATATCTAATTATTTAGATTATATTTATAAGCAAAAGTTTATCCTTTGCTTTTAGATAAACTAGTAGAAAAATTGTTTTAGTGGAATGTGATTTAAATTTTTTATAAATTGAAGATTAAAATGATTTTAATAGATTCTAATTATTTCTTTGTCTTAACTTAGAAGAATCAGATTTTTTTCTTTTATTTTAATATAATTTTAGTGTTTTCTAATCTTCCTCTTTAAATATTCTGATTTTAATATTACTTAATTATTCTATTGGAGTGTAATTCTCACTTTTTTGGTAAATTTAAAATTCCATATCTCAAAATTGTTGATCTCAGTTAATAAGTTTAACTGGTGCCTGAATAGAAGCAAGTAATTGTATATTATTGAAATGCATATCACAAATAAATTAGAAGCTGATTGCATTAAACTTTCCTCCACTAGAAAATTTGCGGTATTTTCTCCGTCACTTCACTCTATTGAATGTTTTCTAAAAGATAATATTATAATTATTAAATATGGTAGCTTAGTGAGCATTTTCATTATAAGGCATAAAAAGTGACTAGGTATAAGTATAATTGAAGGGTATTTAACTCTTTAAGAATTGAATGTTTAAGTTGTATTTTGTTGATTAGACAGTTGTTAATAAGGTAATTTAAGAATAAGGCATAAAATAATTAGGTGTTACAGTTATATAATTAGTAAATTGATGGTAAATAGGTATATAACTATATGTTGCTTATAGGGATTTAAGCATAATGTTTGATTATATACATTTGATTAAATAGCAGAATTGATATATTAATGTAGTTATGTATAATAAAACTTATAAATAGTGGTGAGGTGCTTTATAAGTATATAATGCAGCATTATCATGATACTATTATATTTAATAATAATTAGTGCAATATTTCTTTGATATAATAGAATGGATTTACTTGCATAAGGTAATAACTAAAAACTATCTCAGAATAAATAAGAACTTTAATATAGGCTAATTTGTTATTTTTATCTTAGCACTAAACTTTTAATCTATTAAGATTATATAAAGTTTATATTATTTGTGATTAATCAAAAGGCTATTGTAAATTATTTCTAAAAAAGAGTCTATCTATATTAAGCATTATGCTTGTTAAAACTGCTATTAAGAAATTAAAAAATGTATCCAAGTATTTTAATGGTAGATTTGTTTATAGAATAAAACATATAATAAGTGTCAGGATATTATTAAAGCTTAATCAAGCTTTATATATACATCTAAATATTTTTATTCTATAGTTAAAAATAGAATGCTTATTTAATATCTTTTATAGCTTTATTTAAAAAGAGACATCATTTAAATTAAATAAAACCTAAATTTACTCAATTTATAACAAGGATTAAAACCAAATATAAATGGATTACAAATTGTTTAATACTAATAACTATCAAGAAATTCATTTAAATTAACCAAATACTTTTAATTCATTTAATTCAAAAACAGCTATAAACTTAGTTCAAACATAATTTATACTTAATCTTCTAATAGATTATATACATTTATTTTAAATTAAAAACTAAATATTAAGATATATAAAACTTCAAATCATTACAAAGTTTACCAATCCCACTGGATCAGATTCCACTTTTTAGTACTCAGATCATAATTATATAGCATATTATCAAGATTGAATTAAAAAACCTAATTTTTGCTTAGAACTGGTTTTCTATTATCACATTAAGCACTCAAATTCATTGGATATGGCTAGCCTTTAATTTGAATAGATTAAAAATCAAATAGTAAGGTATCTAATTATTTTTAGTTTGCATATATTAGAAAAGCCTTTATTTGAGGAATAAATATTGCTGAGAATAATCCACCTTTAAATAGATGTAAATTACTTATTTTCCATTCATTGCTAATTATATCGTATACTTAAATATCCTTACAATAATTTTATTACTAATTAAATCCACCAAATACATATATCTATTTATTATGTTAGTCACATCCAAAAAAATTAACTGGAATTTAGATAGCTTAAATACTGTTAAAATTATTTTTGCTTATATTGAATGCTTCATATTCTGCCACATGAAATCATTAATCGTTATCAATAGAATTAGACCCTGAAATGATATAAATTAGATTCCTTTTATTAAAATTGGTTTTATGAGTTTTATGAGTACTTCTTTCAAATTACATTTAATAATTTTCTGTTTTATTTGATGAATATATAGTAAATCTACAGCTCTAAAATCCTCCAGATATAAACAGTATCTCATTTTTTACTTATTCTATGAAAGTATTGCTTTTATAAGTTTTTTCAATGATAATTTCTTGTTAATAAAATTATTTATTCTATAGAGAATAAGTCTTCTTAAGATTTTAAGATCATAAAATAGTTTCTATTTATTTGAAATATCTCAATCGAATTAAGTTAGGAATTATTTCATATTTGGAGACAACTATTCCAAATTACACCAAAATTTATTCTCTTCTTAACTAATTTTTTCTTCTTAATATCTTTCTTAAGAATATAATCTTAATTATACTGTTTTCGTTTTGAGATTCCATTTAATAGATTCTATAAAATAGAAAGATTTCCTTTATATATTTCTCAAACTTTTAGTTAATAAAAAAGTAATTAGTTTTATTATTTCTTCGTATATGCTATTAAGTTTATAGAGAATAGCTATTTAAATATATATGCTTTTAATATTAAGTATATTAAGATCTTTATATATACAAAGCTACTTTATAGTAATAGTTAATTATCTTTACTAGTAGTAGATGGATTTTAACTTAATTATATCTTTAAGTTATTTTACGCTTTCATAACTGGATTTTAATTTGATTGCTTGATATAAGAAAATTATTAGCATTAAATGATAATTATGCTTTTAATAGTTTGTATGACTATTTAAGTATGGCCGAAATAGCTCAGTTGGGAGAGCGTTAGACTGAAGATCTAAAGGTCCCCGGTTTAATCCCGGGTTTCGGCATTTTAATAATTTTAATTTTAAAATAATAAAAGTATAAATTTATAACTAGACTATTAAACTTATCATTAGCTATATTTAAATAAATCAGATAAGATAAACTTACAACAATTAGTTAGAAATAAAGAAAAATAAATGTATTTATCTAAATTATGTATATCTCTTATATAAATCTAAATAAATTATTATCAATAGAATAAATTAGATAATCACAGGATCCTTTATAAGTTTTATAGCAATATACATTTATATAGAATTTAACTAGAAACTTTAGTTACTTAGATTTAAGCTTTTTCTTATAATTTTTAAAAATATTTATTTAATTTTTTCTTTATCATATAGACAACTTCATGTTTCTTATCTAAGATAAATTCTTATATTATTTAAGTAGTTCTAAGACTCATAAAATAAATTCATAAACTTATAGCTATAAAATATTTTAATTTATCAATTATTTTTAATAATTTTTATCTTTAATAATTTAAGAAAATTTAATATTTGTTTAGTTATAAAGATCACTTGCTATAAATATTTCATTTTACTATTTTATAATTTTTTAGTAAAAAAATATAAATTTCATCTTTTATCGAAAGAGCATTTAATATTTTTTCTCTCTTATAATTTAGGGAATATAAATGTTTATCTTTTTTAATTCTTAACTTTAGAAACGTAATAAAGCTCTTAAATTAAGAAAACTTAAAAATCTAATTTTAATTTTTATCTAAAAAATTTCAAATACATACTTAATCTATATTCT
This sequence comes from Loxodes magnus, assembly GCA_946699065.1. Lineage (NCBI taxonomy): Eukaryota > Ciliophora > Karyorelictea > Loxodida > Loxodidae > Loxodes > Loxodes magnus. The sequence goes on from CAMPDV010004007.1 coordinate 17,662, forward strand.
TTACATCTATATAATTATTTAACTTCTAAATTACAAATTTAAAAAGAAAGTTATCCCTATTATTTTATTAAATCTTAAATTGTATAAAATTATTGTTATATAATTTGATAATCAAACTCCTTTTAAATGAAATAGGATATTCAAGTCTTAAATTAAAGCTTTTTGAATTTCTCTTGGTTTAATGTTTTAATTTATGCCCCTTTAAGCATAAATTAAGTTATTTTATTTTATTTTAAAATGCTTTCCTTTATTTTAAATTTTTGTATTTAATTTTAATAAAAAGATTAAGCTCTTTTCTAACCTCCAAATAATTTTACAAATAGTATATGATTTAATCTCTTACTATTGCTATAAACAGTTAGTTTTTAATTTTTTATAGCTCCTTTTATTTTTTATCTTTAACATTAGATCCCTTTCTTGATTAAGTTAATAGTTTAATATCTTTGTCAAATTATTTAGTTTTGCTTATAAAGGTAGTGCAATAATTTTAATTAAATTTGCTAAAAGAATTTAGTGGAGTTATTTTGTATAAAGGCTGAATTAAGATATTCGGAATCAGATATTGTACTTTTAAGCTTCTAGAACTAAGCTTAGTTATATAATAGCACTTATTTAGTTTTTTATCTACTGAAATTTTATATTTGATTAAATTAAGTTTTAACTATCTCAGCTACTTTTGAATATATCTTATATTTTCTTCTATTATATTAGTTATTTAAATAAAGAGTTATGAGCAACATCATATAAAATTGTATGACTCAATTCATTCTAAAAGGAAAATAATCCACTTTAGAATAAAATATAGCACAGTGTTTTAAATCCCCAATATTATCCTTATTCTTTAAAAAATCATTTATTACTACCTGCAGACAAATCTTTTTCTTATTTGAAAAACTTCAGCTTTGCTATTTTTCTCCTTTATAAATGATAACAATTTTAATGTTATTAAATTTAATAATTCCAAGTAAATAAGATGCTTATTATAATAGTTAGTTATACAAAGCAATTTTTTATTATTATATAGTTTATTATTTAATGTTAGCTTGCTATTATTATACTTTTATACTAACAAATATTTCTCAAGTTATTAAAGAAAGATTTTATAATACAATTCTAAGCAATTTGCTTCATATTCTATATAACTTTTAAATATTAGTTTTCTAGCTTTTTAAATAGAGATATTAACTCAATGTCGAAGTCTATTTGCCCGAAAAGATTCATTTATTTAGACTACTATTTTCAAAGTTATTTTAAGTTAGGAAATTATTAATAATTTTAAAATAATTCTCCTATGATTTGACTAACACTTTTCTTAATCCTTCTCATCTTACTCCTTAATAAATATTTCAATAAAGCTTAAGAAAATAAACCTTAGAAGTATAAATCCTCAAGTATAGTTTCTTACTTTAATCTACGTTAATTTCTGAATTATTACTTCCTATTTCTATCCTATAAATATAAGATATAGTATAAGATAAAATTTATTAGCTATCACTATTATAACTTTTAAATAAATAACCTTTCTTTTTGATGTCAAATAGCCTAATAGCATAAGTTATTAAAGTATAATAATCTTAAGTTTGAATATGATGTATTTGATCTATTTATTAGTTAAAATAATAAGGATAATATAATATAATAAAGTAAATAGTGCTTAATTAGCTATGAGGTAGCTAATAAAAGTAGTTATTTTATTAGCTTATATAACCTTATTTTATTTTTAAACTTATTAATATTTATATTATATATGCTCTATTATGTATGGTTCTGTTTATCGAAGACTTTCACCTTTATTAAATTGGTTCTTAAGGACCAAATCACTTTTCATTAAAAAATAGTATTAAAATTAGTAAAAATTAGAGAAGATATAAGAGGAAGTAAGGGGATAGAATATAATAGAGCTATAACTTAGAAATATCTTATACCAATTTAGGAAAAAAGTATGATTCTACCTAATTTAATTTAATAATAATAGCTTACTAGTAAAACTATCTAGGATATAAATGTTTGAATAAGATACTTTTAGAAATAAACTAAATAGCCTATTTAGTTTAAGTGTAAGGCACTAATTTAGTTATATATTTCTACTATTATTTAACGTTCCTTCTCTTTAAATTCGTTAGAGATAAAAAAGTATTTGATTAGATTTTCTATGGACATATAGAATATGTATGGCATTAAAACTGCTAATTAGGCTTACTATAGCTTTTATATATCATTGTCACTCTGTCATTAACTAACTTAATAAAAGAGTAATTAATAGAAACAAATCAAGTATTTGATCTTATAGTATACCTTCCTTTTTTACCTTAGTTGTCGCAATAACTTAATGTAATCAAAATTTTAAAATTCCTTTTAAATCCTAAATATATCAAAAAATCTTAGAAATAAGAAGGATTATATTGATATAACTAGCTAAGGCATTTTTATAAAGCTAATTTAGATAATATTTACTCTCCCTTTTATTTATAAAATTGGTTATAATAATTAGCATTTAATAGCCTTTACTTATAAACCCTCGCTTAAAATTTGCTTTTAATAGGAGTAATTAAAATTAAATTTCATTTTGAGCTAAAAGAAATAAAGCTATGATCTTAAAAAAGACTTTTAGGTATTTTATCAATAATAATGAATTAGTTATTAAGATTAGAGATGGTAGTTTTATCTTATTATTTATCATTTAAAGCAAGAGATTGCTTGATAATTTTTCTAATTTAGCCTTTGTGTAGTTAAAATTATATTAAATCTAAAGTTTCTAGTTAAAAATAGAATTTTCAGTCATCCTCATTTCTTTTATTTTCTTACTTTTCTTACTCCTATTCTTCATTCTTTTGATTTTATGCTTCGATATTTTCACAGGATTTTGATTTTTCAATCTCTTTCTTTTCCTCCTCAGTATGCATTAAATCTTTGCTCTTATTATTTTGAATTGTGGTAATGTCAAAGGAGTTTGTCTTATCTAGTAATTCTTTTTTTTATCTTTCTAAATAAAAAGCTTACTAAGCAAGGCTCTTAGAATTTCCGTGCTCTTACTTGGATTCTTTAAATTAATCTTAAGAAGCAAGTTAGATTTGATTGAGATTAGATTCCGAAAGGAGATTATCACTTAATATTTAGTCTGAAAGAATCATAGAAGAGTTTCCAGGCTCTATTTTAGCATGTTTTATTACTTAGCCTTTAGTTTGAATTATTTACTTTTATTTTTCCAGATGGTCTTAGAGCATGCTAATCTAAGCTCCACATTTATAGGCAAATCTAAGCAGCATAGCTTTATCAGGAGTATCTCATTTAAGCATAACTTAGTATTTCTTCTTTCCTATTACTATTCCTACTAATAGTATCATAAAGTATCCTATTATTAGTAAAGTCCTAAAAGATATATTAGCTTAAGCATCTTTCACTTCATTTAGAAGCTAAATAATATCATTGTTCATGGTATTAAGCAAAGCCCTATTCCAGATACCAATTTAAAAAGGCAAAGTTCAATGGTTTATACTTAAAATGGAAGGATGAAAAAAGCACCATAATGACTATATAAAAATAGCCATATAAGCTCGAATCCCAGTATTTTTAGCAGCTACTTAAGTAACTTAAAAGCACTAGAATATAAGAATTAATAACTATATAAATTGGATTCTGCTTCAAGTTTAGAGTTTAGTCAAATGTATCTTATCAATGAGGCATTGATAATACAACCCAAGGAATGAATATTACTTAGCTTATTAGTGATAGGAAAACTCATAAATAGTGCTTGCCCACTCAGCATTCTAACTCATAATCTATTTCCAAAAAGCTTTCGTGTTTATCAATAAAGTTATCTATATTTAAATCTTAACCTTTAAGACATTTAAAGGGATCCATTAGAATAACTGAAAATGGAACAAGGAGAATTTTTCCCATCAGAGGGAGAGCTAAAAAAGAAAAATTCCCCAGAACCTGAAAGAATGATACCGAAGTTACTACGTCTAGTTTTGCTAAAAATGAAACTAGCATAATTAATCACACAATGCAGGTGCAAAAAATAATTATGAATATAGTTTAGAAAGTACTAGAATTAGCAATTCCTACCAAATCTAGAATAAAATAATCTTTTGTAAGTTACGCTGATTAACCCAGTATATGCTTTACATCAGGACCTAATGCTGTTAATTGCATCAATTGGAATACTATAAAAGCAAGAAAAGCTCGTCTTGCATCGAAGCTTCTCTTTTACTCGTTATTTACTCGTATTTCCTTTTTCTTCAAATTCATATACATAGAACTGCAAAAATAAGCATGAAAGATATAAAAGAAATCATGAGGGCTATGAGTTATCTTTCGCCTTTATGATAAGCAAATACATGTCTTTCAGTAAAGGGACAATTCTTATATTATTCAAATTAGTCAGCAGGTTTTAAAATGTATTATCATTTCATAATAGTCCCTCGTCTATAATATTCCAAATGATCGAGCATATTAAGCAAAATTCTTCTCTTGGATTCATTTATGGTTTGGATTAATTTCTGCTATAAATAGATGAAATAATGAAGTTATTTAAATCTCTATAATTTATTGCTTTCCAATATTTAACTGTACCAGAACAGCTTGTAATTTTCAATCTTCTAATCGATTTCATCAAAGTAAAAGGGTTTCTGTAATCTTCTCCTTACTTAATAACTTCTTTGACACCATAAGCTATTATAAGAGGCTCTTCTCAAACATAGCATTCTGAAACTGTTTCGGGGTCACATTCTTTTTAGAATTCAAGCATATTTGATCCAGTCTCACCAATTCTTGCTGGCAAGATAATAAACTATGAACCATGCAAAGTAAACTTGACATCATCTACATTCTCAACATTAGGAGTTTTAACAAAGAGGAAGCTTGTAGGTATAGTATGCACGAAATTTACGTCTCCAGGTTAGAAATTGAGATATATAAGTTCTTATCCAACTATTGGAAGTGAGGTAGCTTCTCCTATGATAACAACTACTTTAATTTCATTTTCCATAAAATCTCTTGCTACTTTCTTTCCTAAAGCTTTTCTATTTTCAACAGTAATATTTATTAATGGAAAAACAGTATCATTATTTAGTAGGTTTATTCTATTCTTTTCACACCATTCTTTAACATTTCATATTATAACTTGTTTGTAGACTCGTTAGCGTCATAGTAAAGTCCTATTTCTTTCCATTTTTTTCTTTTTATCAACTAAATAAAAATTTAAGTTTTAGTTTTAGGATTTCAACATTTGCTAAGTAAAGTGGAACTGTTTAGGTAGATTCTAACTCTAATATTGGAGTTGAAGAGATGAAAGGAAGATTGAAGCCAAGCATTTAGTTGACAATTAAGAAAGAATAGTAGATCTGCAGGAAAGTTATTGGAGGGATATGAACAATTCCTACTTTTTACTTATTCATTAAGAATTCAGTTGCTATTTAAGTAGCAGTAACCAAAAGACTTCCATAGCTTAGTGAACTACCTCAGCAGTTATATCCTGCTAATACGTTTGTCTTCTCATTTACATATTTTATAGCACAAGGAAGCTATTTTTAGTATTTAATTATAGAATTTGTAGCAGCTTCCCAGATAGTCCCTCACCTAAACCAGTTGCATAATTAATTTAAATTTAAATTTGAATTTAATTTAAAGGAGGATTTAATTTTTGAGAATGCCATATTATTTTCTCGACTTCTTAGTAGCTACATTAGTTAAAATTAGCTACTAAGATAAAATTAGAATTTTAGGCATTGACCATTTAAAATAAAGGGCTTAAATGATTGTTATTGAAGATATTTCCTGCAATTTTTCTAAATTCCTTTATGATGTTCATTTTGTTTTCTAGCTTTTAATCAATAAGATTAATTACTTCCAATAAATACATTCAGTAAAAATGCTCAAAGCTCTATGGAATTCATCCCTTTGGTGTTAAAGCTAAAATTCCATTTTCTATCAGCTTAAGATTGTTTTATGAGTCTGAAAGATTAAATTGATAGAGAAATGAAGAGGATTCCAAACCTAGCATTCAAGCGTAACCATCATAGAAGTTGAGTTTCACAGCTTGCTCAAGGATAAACTAAGTTCAGCAATTCTAGCAGTTTAATATACTAATTGGAACTCCTAAAATTTTTAATAATCTGAAGACTTCAAAATCTACTTTTTATTTACTTTAGTCATCATATTTATCTTATTTGAAGCTATATGAGTATGGTATATTAATGGAAGCTTTAATCTAAGTCACTTTAAACAGTTCTTCTGCTGGTAAATAAAATTCTCTATCTTACTAGTAAATAGTTGCCACATTCCAGAAATCTCAATGCTTTAGGAAGGATTTTAAAGCTTCACTATCTGATTAGTATGATGGTACTATATAAAAAGAATTAGGAAATTGTTTATTCTCATTTGAAGCTCTCAATCTATAGAGGACTAAAATTAGTAAATCTTATTACCTTAAAGCTTATTTTACGAAGAAAGAAATTGCCTTATTGAAGGTAATATCAACCACTATATTTACATTTAACTCTCTAGTTTTTATCTTGAAATTTTCAACTGAATCTAAGTCAGTCAGAGATTAGTTGCTTATATGAAAATCATGACTCCACGTATATTCTCCAAATTAACTTTCTATATAACTAAGTAGGTTTATAGAAGTTATTTACGTAGTAATAAAGCATATCTTAATTAAATCACTACATTAACTTAGTTAAATTAGATTAAGAATCAGAAGGATTTTATAAGTCTTGGTGTCCATATTTTTAAATATAGCTATTCCTTGCAAATAAAATTTAAATAATATTCAGATATTAAACACTATGAGTGCAATTCTATTTATTCAATCTATTAAACAAAATCAAAAAATCTTAATCTTAGAACTAAAAAACTAAATTTTGAAATAGCTTGGATAAGCTTTTTAAGTTTGACAAAAATAGAACTTCAAAAGGAAGTTAGATAAGGATTATTTTATTAATTAGCCTCAGATGTTGATGTTCTCATATAAGCATGTATTAATAGCAGTTTAAAGTAATTACTTTTTTCAAAATAAATAAAGTCAGAAGCAAGAAGCGTAATTACCATAATACCTCCTTCTAAATTTAACTCTAAATAAAAAAAGCAAAATACTTTGAAGGGGATACTGGAAAATAAGCTATCCTATCTTTTATTAGTATAAAGTTATTATTCTTTAATGCCTTTTTCTATTTTAATGTTTATTGCTTTAATACTAAAATATCTAAATTCATTCTAGATTGAAAATGGTTATAAATAGAATAAAAATCTAGTATATATCTAGTAGTGATGGAAACTATCTGAGCCTTGTATAATTTGCGTGATTTTTTGCGGAAAAAAATATTAGACTTTCAACGAAAAATTGTATAACTGTTTAAAATCTTTTTAGTGTACTTATATCTCTTAAATAGCTAAATTTCAACTTTAAACTAAATTGTATAAAAATTGCAGTTATATCCAGATATAAATAGGCTACTTTTTCAGTGGAATTTTTGAGGCCAAATAATTTATTTAAGGGTAAATATCTTAATAGAAGTATTCTATAAATGCAATAAACTCACAGTAGATGAATTCATTTGCCTTTATAAGTTTTTTCTAATAGGCTAAAATTATAAACATCTCTATTGCTTAACTTTTATTTTAAATATCTATAAGCAAATTAATATTATAAAAATACAGAAGCAAATAAAATCTTTAAATTTAAATGCTTTAAAATTGGAATTGTAGAAATACAAAAGGAATTAAATAGCTATTAATTTAAAATAAATTCTAACTTACTAAATAATAGTTTCCTTCATTTATGCTAGAAACTAGTTATTAAAATGTTCTTTAATTAATTTCAACTAAAAAAGTTTTTGGACCGGAAACTCCTTTCCGATTGCACGACCCGACGCTCTCTTTTTATGGAATAACGGGGATATCCTGTTGTGCTCCAGGCACAGCTGCTAGGGAGCTCCATCACTATGAGCAGCCAGGCTTCAAGACCCTATCAAGAGCTGATAATCTCAAAGACAGTGTTCCCTTCAGAAAATGACTCTGACCAGGGACTTTCTCAGCGACAGGAAAGGAACTTGTTCCTAGCCATAAAACCAGAAAGTGTTGTCACGAAGGCCATTCTCAGCTCCCACCATCTTTTCAATCATTCAAATATCAAGGTATAAATAGCGTAAATATAGAATATTAAAATTTACAAACAATGGATTGTTAATTCTAAGGCTGTAATCAAGCTCCAAGGCTATTTGATGTTTAAAGTGAAGTAAATGTAAATCATAATGCAACTAATAAGTAAGAAATAAAAGAAGAAAATGTAGTTGCTTAAGAAGAATCTTAGGCAAATAATTAAAAATAGGATATTTAATAATATAGTAATGATTCAAATAAAGCTTAATAAGAGAAAAATAGTTCCAACGAAATATAAGAAGTGGTTAATAACTCAGAAGATATTCAATAAATTTAAATAAACACCAACAGTTCTTAAGAAGAGAATGTTGCTCAAAATGAATTAATTTAAAAAAAAGACATGGACAATACTCAGTAAGAACAAATTTTCTCAAATGATGATTAGTAAGTGGATCAAAAAGGTAATGAAGTTTATAATTTTAGTGATAGTGCAAGGGATGAATAAGCATAAAATAATCAGAATGAATCTTATGAAGAGAAAAATAATACAGAAGATTATAAATATGAAAGCAATAGTACATATGATGATTAGTAATAAAATAGTCAAATTGAGGACTCTTTTATGAAAGAAGAGACTAAGCTCAAGTCTAAAAAGTTTTTGCAGAATTGATCGAACTAGATTTTAAACTTTCCAATATAATTTGAAGATTTAATATAATATAATAATTGTGATATCAAAGGTTATATTTATTTAAAATATTTTAGTTTAAATACTTCTACATTTAGATAAAGGTAGAGAGAATATCAATTGAATAAATAGCAATTTAAAATGATAAAGCTATTCCTTAAGATAGAATATCTATATGTATGATAAATAACTAATAGTATAAAAATTAAGAAAATAATGAACATAAATTTCTTTAACTTTAGACTATTTAAAAAATAAATAAATAAATCATTAATAACTCTTCTTAATACTATTATCATGCTATGATCTTATGAGCTTTTAATTTTCACTTAAGCTAATAAATATCATTTGAGAAACTAAAAATAAAAACATTCATTATAAACAAAAAAAGAGAACTTCATAATAAATTAGATGATATAACCTTGTACATAAATAATAAAATTAATAAGTTACTAAAGCAAACATTTTAGCAGTATATAGAAACCTAAGTTAAAAAATATAGATTCACCCTTTTTAAAACTTATTTGTTTTATTTTTAACTTTTCTATTTCGCTTTGCATTTTATATAATATGCTTTAGGTAAAATCAAGTGAATTTATATTTAAATTAAATTAATTCAAAATTAGATAGTAAAAAAAGAATAATCTGAACCTAAAATATATATAAATCCCTAGATAAAATATTTGTATACAGAATAAATTATCAGATTAAATTGAATAGATAAGCCAATAGATGGTTTACTTAATTTAACTTAAGGAATAAAAAGATTAAATTACTACATTTGTAATAAGTATTTAAACCTTTTGATTTGAACTTAATTTTTAATCCTTCTTAATTATTAATTATAAAATACCTTGGAGATATTTAAGAGAAATATAAGAAAATATTTAATAGTTTAATTAAATAATCAAATACTGAGTTCTTGGCTTGTAGTTCGAAAGATCTAAATTCTAAATTATTCACTTTTCTTATGGTATCCGCAAATAGAATTTAATTAAAAGAAAGAAATGCTATATAATAAAAGCTATATCTACATTATATTATTTCTATAATTTTATGCTATATAAAATTCTTTAAAATTGGCTTAGAAATAATTATAAAGCTTTTTTAAAATAAATAAACAAATCTTAATAAAGTTTAATAAAGTTTAATAACAAGGTACTTCTAGAAAGCATTTAATAGAACTTTAATTATGGCTTAAGAACAAAAAAATAATAATTAAAGGTATTTTTTTAATTATATTTAAAATTAAAGGAATATTCATCTCTTAATTTTAATCATTTAAGTTAAAATTTATTTTTACAATTTAAGAATTACGTAAATCTTTATTCATCTTATCAATAAAAATGCATTTTTAGTATTCGTATCTTCTATGAGAATCACCTCTTATTAACAATTTTTAATCACTTTTTTAAATTCTAAATCCAAGAAAATGCTAAGAAAATTGAGTTAAAATTCTCGATTAAGTTGCTTTCAATTTTAACTTTTTTTAATTATTAACAAAGAAGGATTTATTAGATTTAAGATAAATAATTAATGAGCAATGAGTTTTATATTTAGCTTATAACTCTTATTTTTAGATAGGATTTAAAACGTCTAAATATAATAATTGTATTTAAATTCTTTCACTAATTCTTAGTTTAAATAAATAACCATTTTTAGTAAATTTTATTTCATAATTTTCCTTGAATCTAATAAATAAATCAAATGCTTTTTCTATTTTTACTTTGTTCTTATAGATAAAACTTAAATATAGACTCTTATGATTTCTTAGTTGTAATTTTTATAAATAATAGATAAATTAATAATTATAATTTATTACAATTTTATTATTAATTTGCTTGTTTAGTATAAAATTAAATAAAAGGAAAAGTTTACTAAATCGATTTTCTATCTTTAGATTCCTAAATTTTAGTTATATTTTGCTACTATTCCTCCTGATTTTAAGAATGTTGATAACATTTCTTTTTCTACGAGCACTCTTCTATAAACCTGTTTAATTTTTGGTTAGATGTAATCTCCCTATCTTTAGTTTTTGACTTTTCTACTCTTTCTTTTGCTAAATTATAAGTATTAGATTTAACTTAACTCTACTATAAAACTTACTTATTTAGTGTTTCTTCTAATTTCTATACTTAAGAATCAAATTATTTATTTATTAATTTTAAATTTTCTTCCTTATATCTTTCCTAGCTTTACAACTAAGATTCTTATTAGTTTGACTTAATTTTTTACTGAGTTAAAAAACTTAAAAATTTAGCTTTGCTTAATATTTTTAGTCTTTTAGGTATTTTAAAATAGCATCAATAAAATGCTCATAAGTTAAAGTCTTCTATCTAGTAACTTTATAGCAAAGACTTTATTTTTATTTCTAGATCTTAAACGAATTTTCACTCAATTACTAGAATTCTATTTTGGTTATTATTTATTGATTATGATGGATTAATTTTAGAATCTAATTTAATACTATTATCTTTAAGTTCTTGGTTATTTCCCTCATTTAAAATTTGGTATTCCTTTAAAATTTTTAAGGACTTAAGCCTCCTTAGATTATTATCATTAATCTCAATAGCACTTAATTTAAAAAAGTTATCTATTCTTCATTACTGGAAATTTTAGTATATTTTTCAAAGTTGATCCAATTTACTGCGTCCTCTTCCATCTAACTATCATCCAAAGTTATTCAATCTTATCTATTAATAGCTTATAGTATTTTCTAAATTTAACTAGGATTAAAATATTAAGAAACTAATTTTTCTTTTTCTTGGCTCAAATTAAATTCTAATATGAAACCATTTTACCTTTGTTGACTCTTTAAAAGTTCATTTTTACTATTTGATAAGCTTAGGTATGTTTCTCTATTTAGTTGTACTAATTTTATTAAACTACTTGCTAAGCTGAATTAGTTATTATTATTTTTTATTAGTATCCCTATTTTTGATAAATCCTTACTCAGGATTTTATATAAAATGTTCTAAATATTAATTAAAAAAGAAAATAATCTATCTTTCATTATTGTATCTTAGTAAATCTAAGAAATTTCCAGGATATTTTTAATGGTTGCTTATTTAATTATTTAAGTTAGCATCTCGAAACTAATTACGTTTTGCTATAAGTATTAAGAAAAAAGGCTTTCTTTTTAGAAGAAGAAATTAAACTGAAAATCAATGATTAAATAGTAAAATCATTCGCGACAAATAAAGGGCTAAAACAGGGAAGCATAACGTCGCCAAGACTATTTAACTTGATAACAGCAAGATTTCTCCATAGTTTAGAAGATTAAAAGCGTGGAATTACGTTAGACTATAAAAACTAAGAGGGATGAACATAAGAAATATAAGCAAGATGTTTTTCATACGCAGATGACCAATCCTTAATAAGTAAATGGGAGTAATTAGAGGAAGTAATAGAAAATTTAACCTAATGGACAGAAAAATACAGATTGGAAATTGCAGATAAAACAAAATGAATGATATGAAAATCAGAAGAAAATAGTAACTGAGAAAATATTGGAAATACTATCGAGGTGGGAAATTTAAGGATCGAAAGAGTAACGACCTTTTAGTACCTAGGTCACATAATAGAAGAGAACATCCGTTTTGAAAAAAACATAGAGAATAGACTAGAAGCAGCATATAAAATGCAAACAAGAAAATTGGGAAAAATAGCAATGAATGAGGGATTAGCACCATATAATGCAGGAATAATGATAAAAACCTTCATAAGCTCAGTTTTCAGTTATGGGACAGAAGTGATCCCATATTGCGAATAATTTATAGGAAAATAAATGATGGAGCAACTAGAAATAATATAGAGAAGATCTTTACAAACAATTATAAATACCCTCTTTTAAAGTGCAAAATGAGATGTTAGAACACGAATTGCAGTTTATGAAAATTAAACATTACTAATGGCAAAAAAAGTTGAGATTAAGAGGCAAATTAATAGGAAACTAAGGAAAAACAGTAGACGGATTATTGTTCGACCTAAGTAAAGAAGAGAATTTTATATTTGAATAAAATTGCACAACAGTAAAATTAGAATTAAAAATTGAAGACAAAGAAATATTTATAGATGATGGTAATAACAATTAGAAAGGAAAGAAAAACATTAATCATACAATATGAGAATATAGAGTTTACGTAGAAGATAGAGAAAGAATAAAGTAAATGATAACAACATTTCAATATAGAAAAACATGATTTGATGAATATGTAGTAGGACCACCCAACTACCTGAGATATAATAAAAATAGAAAAGAAGAAATATGTTGCCTATCTAGAATATGAACGAGATTTAATGGGAACTAGAATTGCTTAAAAGAAAAAAATTTAGTTATGACAAGTCAATGCCCTTTCTGTAGCAATGCAAGAGAAAATGAAAGGCATATCATAGAAAACTGCTCAGAATAAAAAGAAGGAAGATAAATAAATAAATTTGATTATAGAGCGCGTAGCACTCTCGTTGGTGCGCAGCTCTTTAAAAAAATCTTTCATACTGACAAGAATGTTTGTTACTGATAAAATTATCAGATACTGATAAACCTTGTTCAATACTGGTATAATTATTCAGTACTGATAAAAATGTTCAATACTGATATAATTTTAGAATACTCGTAATCTTTAATACTTGCTGGAGGTCCAAGGACATGGCAGGATTGTGTCTCATTGCATCACCAAAGCAGAGGAAGACATAAAGTCGATTATGGGTACTTAGCTTCCCCAACCTCTGATGAAGCCGTTCCTTGTTGTTCACCTTCGAACAACTATGGCGATTTAATATATTTTATAATAATTTATCTGAAATCTTAGAGCAATAGGAGTAGAGAGATAAGGAATGGAACTATTTGATATAATATGAGGTACGGCCAAATTCGAGAAATTCATTAGAACCTAAGAAGAGTAAAAAAGAGCTAAAGCAGACTTGATAATTAAAGATTATATCAAAGATATATTAGAAAAAAGGAAAAGAGGATATATAGAAAAGAGAATTTAATGAAAAAAAGAAATAGGAAAATGCTATAGAGCAGAAAAAGGATAATTTTTATGAGTGTATAGAAGCTTGATCAAGAAGAAAATAATTAGAAATGAAAATTAGTAAGATATTTAAGAAAAAATAAATTAAGCTTGCAATAAAGATCTTATAAAGCGTAGATAGAAGACAGAAGAACAAGAGATAATATAGGAAAATGAGGAAGATATGTAACTAATTAGAGAAGAATTTCTATTACCTGAAGGCTTACTTGAAGAAACGGACATATATTGAGATATGGAAAGAGCTGCGCGCCGACGAGGTGCTCTCTATAATCAAATTTTTTTATTTATTATTTATTTATCTAAAATTAGTTTAGTCAAAGGTTCAAGCTCATAGGGACTTTGGAAATTTCACAAGAGAAGTTAATTAATTTTATCCTTAAAACTCTATAATTATTATCCTTTATTTCAAAGTAAGAAGCAATATACTCAGTTTTTTCCTTAATCTGCTTTTAAAAGAGATATAAAATGAAGAATCATGTTTTTCTTTTAAATTATGAAAATAAAATTTGTAATCTAGCTCTAATTCAATCAAAGCATTCTAATATTATCATCTTCTATGTCACTTAAAAAAAGTAAAATCCATAGCTAAATACATCCTTTCATGATCTCTTAAATGTTAATGGGGTTTTGTAGATTTGAAAGCAAAGAAGGAGAGTGAGATGGTAATGAAGTATAAGATGATTACATGATTGTATAGGTAAATAATGTACTTGTATATATTGATACTTATAAGGAATCTAGCTTAAATAAATCTGATTTAAAAAGAGTTATATCTATTTGTAAGTTTAATAGACTACTATTTTAAAATGATAATGAAATAGTTAAAGTTAATAAGTGCTATACTTTGTTAGTTATATAAATATCTTGAATTAAAGGGAAAATACTTAAGATGAGAGTATAATTAATAGTTGAAATAGAAAAATTTAAAGAGAATAATGCATAATATATACCTTAGTCTATTAAATATACATTAATCTAAGTTATTTTAAGAAATTTGAAAAGCGAAGAGATTGAATGAGCGAAATATTATCTATCAATGATATAAAGTTAGATTGTAAACTTGATAAAGTAGATTTGGAAGCTATCTCGTAGATAATAAATGATTTAAAATTTAGGTAGATACTTAATAAATGAAGCTTATGGACATATTAATTTGTATAGTTGTATTTATGAATATTTATAGCTTTTGAAGGTATTAAGAAAAAGTTGAGAAATAGGATTTTTGATTAATTGATAATGGAGTTTAAAAGTGATAAATGTAACTAAATAGAAAGGTACTATTAGTTGATTTTTGGGTTACTATTATTGAAGATATATAATTTGAATTTGTAGGAGTTTGTTAATATTTGAATTAACTAAGTAGCTTTAAGAATTTTAATAATTTGAATAAAATGATTTAAGATGAAATTTAAGGTTATATATTGTACAGAAGCTAGGTATAAATAGGAAGACAATTTAGTAGATTAATTTAAATTTTGATATACCCTCTTGAAATATATCACCTTCACTGTTTCTTTGATATATCCTTTTTGATGATAATTAATTAATTAAGTAGTCATAATATTTATGA
Organism: Loxodes magnus; assembly: GCA_946699065.1. Classification (NCBI taxonomy): domain Eukaryota; phylum Ciliophora; class Karyorelictea; order Loxodida; family Loxodidae; genus Loxodes; species Loxodes magnus. Next base: position 33,059 of record CAMPDV010004007.1, read on the forward strand.
ATATGAAAATTAATTCAAGATGTTATGACATCTCAGTCATCATTTTAATAGCTTGCTTTAGGATTATTTTACTTTTAGGCTAATTTACTAAATTAAATCTTTCTTGATGCTTGTAAAAAAGTCCACTATAGCAGATGTTATTCATTAAGCTTATCAAATTCTAACTTAAATTTAATTGTAAAACTGGCAGCTAAAATTACATTTTTTTAATGAAAATCTGGAAATTAATATTTTCCTTTGTTTCTATTTTATTTATACAAGTCTAAGGAGTTCATTTTGTAAACATCTGCTTTATTAAATCCAAATAAACGCCTGAAAATCTTGATGAATATTTAGAAAGATAAGTCTTGAATAGTACTTATAGGAATCTATTTTATATACAGTCGATATATTTGTAAGATATAGTTTCTATTCAAAACCTTAAGACTGAGGTATAATAAAGGAAAATAAGCATAGTTGCTGATATTTCCTTTAACTAACTTTTATCTTCCTTAATTCAGAAAACTTTAAGTAGAGAAAACTTGCTTTTGTTAATTCTTTGGAGATAGAAATACTAAACTCAAGCTAAAATATTCCAGAATTAATTTTATATAGTACCTTCATATCAATCAGAAAGTGAACCTTTCAAAACATTTCTACGTCACTGAGATTTCTGAAACGTGGGTGTGATTTACTAATAAGATTTAAGATTCTATTTCACTATTGAAAATTTAATAAAAACTGATATAATGAAAGGAACAATTATCATTCCCTCTCCTATAATGTAGAAGCCAGATATATGTACTATAAGATATTAAGAGGAAGTTAGAAGTTACATATTCAAGACTTTAAAAAGCATAGGAATTCCCATTAACATTTTAAATACCAACAACTGTTTAACTTAATTTATCCTTGCTGAAGCTTAGAAACTTAAACTAACTAAAGGATTTGCTTTAATTTTAGGATTAGAAACCTCTTCCTTTCTTCATTAATAGGGAAATGAGAATCTAAATTTATGGAGAACGGATTGATAGCTTTAACTTCATAAGAAGGAATCCCATAAAGTTTTGAACATTTTGAGTGGCTGTTTTTATCAAAACTTCTAGAACTAATAGACTAAAACTTAAATAGCAGAGAAAGAATCTTAGAGTAATTTCTTAACTTTTCATCCTTTTTGTTCGAGAATAATAATATAAAGTCTAAGTATCAAATAATCAACACATAAAACTTTAACCTAGTGAAGGTAGCTACAATAATATAGACAACATATTGAGAAAATCATCCTATAATTTTACCTTCACCAAGTTCAAATCCTCCTTCCAACTAAATTAACATTGAAATTAGTTATGCAACGGGATTAGGAGGAGAAATAATTTAAGAAAGTGTTTCTACTTAACTAATAAACCATTTAAAATAAGTTCCTTGTGGAGTTAAATATACGAATAAGCAAACAAATGTACTAGAAAATTATTAAATAGTAACAAATCCTTTTAGTTATGGTAGTACGTTTCTTAATATAACTTTAATTTCATCGGTTTTCATGCAAAAGAAAGCTGAAATAGGAATCATTCACATCATTTCATAAGCCAAATAATTTATCTATGCTACTTATATGGTTAATAGCCAATATCTTGGCTATAATCTTCCCTTTCTTTCTTCAGTTGCTATCAAGTAACTAGAAAACACTATAAGCTCTCCACTCTTTTTAGCCAATGCCTAGGATTAGTATTCTAGAACTATTGTAATAACCTAAATCATTTAGAGGAAAAAATGAAAGAAAATAGGGCTTTATTATGAAGATAGTGATTCAAAAAATGAACAATAATACAATATAACAGAAGTCTAATGTGACAAAAATGGAGTAAAATTAGTGAATCAAATTAATTTTTTCCCACTTTCCAACACAACTATTGAAAGTAGAAAAGAAATGGCAAAGAAAGTTGCTAGAGATTTTATGCAAAATGAGATTCGAGTTATAATTTGTTTAGGAGGAGGAATTTCTTTATCGATTGTGGGATAGTAATTGATCTATCTTAGCTTTCGGCCTGGTAATGAAAATTATATTCATATGATTCCCACTTCCCTCATTTTTGTTAAAGTTTCAAATGTTGATAATTTAGAGGATATAAAATATACTCTACATAGCTCTTAATTTATTACTATTCCAAGATGAGTTGGAGAATTAGGGCAAGAAATGCTTGACTACGATAAAAAAAGTAGAGCCGAAGCTGATTAAGAATGCTATTTATTTGAGTAGCTTTTTATAGTTGCCTATGGAATGAAAGAAATTCTTAGCTAAGGAGTTGATTACACTAATCCATTTACTTTGATGAAAGCTATAAGAAATGTATAGTTCATAAGTTGCTCTGGCAAAGCTAAATTTTAAAAAAAGCTAAATTATAGAGATTTAAATAACTTTTAAATTGACTCTACTTTAAGTAGAAATCTAACTTTACCTTAAATTATCTTTGGAGAAGAGCTTTACCTAACTTGCTCTATAGTCTGAAAAATTAATGGTGATGGACTTATTTGAAATGATAATAAAACACATACACCTTCAGATAGTTTTTAGTAATATAAAAACTGTCCTTTTTCAGAGAGGGGATGCTTTAATACTAGAAAGGATAACAAATTTATATCTTGTATATATGTATCTTTGCCATAATAGTGTTCTTTATTACTCTTTGAGGAATGTGAATATGAAGAAAAAGAAAATATGAATAAATCTAAGTAATCTCAGAAGCCACTATGATGGATGAGTTATTCATGTTCTTTTCGGCTTTTCAAATTTTGCAATTTTTAGCTTTAGGACCTGATATAGATCATTTGCTAGGAGATTAAGTTCAAATCGTAAAGGATTATTTCATTTTTTATTACTCCCAAATCAACAAATAGTCGAGTGCTTATTGAGTTATTTTGATTATTTCATTTTGTGTTTGTTTTTTTGAAGTATATTTTTAATATCTTTCCTATATGGTTTTGAGGTCTTTTGCAGACTAAATATACTTTGTAAACTGGGAAAAATCTCTATTATAGTACTTCCTTTAATAGGATATTACTTTTCGTTCCACTTACTGTACTTCTAATGCATCCTTTGAAATGCCTTTATGGTAGAGACAAAGATTTTGATGATTTTATTGATAAAGATGAGAGTTTTGTGGAGATAGACTGTATTCTAAAATGCTGATCACATAAGCATAGCATTTATTATGCACTAGCACTGATTAGCTAATTTATTTTTATCCCATTTGCTATTTTATCCATGCTTCATTGATAGGATATATTCCATGATTCTTTAAACATTAAATAAAAGCCTAACTTAATACTGTTTTAGAGTTTGACTTAGATAATACTGAGTTGTTGATGCAGTTGTGTGAAGCACTGGAAAAGAGAGTGATATGGACATTTATACATTCTAATAATGTGCATATTTACAATTCTTAATTTGATAATTAGACCTTAGAATGATAAGTTTATTAATTGGTGGAATGGAATAGGACTGAGCTTGGTAAGTTGGACTATGGTATGTGTACATATGGTAGAGATAGTAGAAGATTAAAAATTGAATATTATTTTGCTTAGTTTATTGGTGGCTGGAGATTTATTAATTCTAGTGCTAGGAAAGTTTAGTGAAAATATAAGTTTTAAGTTATGCTTAAATGGGATACTCCCGATAAAATTTTACTCTTTAGATTGGCTTATAAATGCGGAGTATAAGTTAAAATGCTAGAAAGTCATCTCTTTAAATAAAAATTAAGACTGCAATAGTAAAATTAATTTGCAAGCTATGAAAGTGTACCTCAAGATACCTCAGCTGATACTATCTCAAACTAAATATTTTTTTATCGAAGGGATTAAGATACCAATAAGCAAGAAGATCCAGTATTTGCATAAAAAGCAATACAAAATACAGAATTTCAAAATATATTCTAAAAGCTTCAATAAACAAAGTAAGCAATTTATTTAGATAAACTGTATAATAAGAATAAGTAGAACAAAATTTTGAAACTTAGAATTCAATAGTGGAGAATAGATATACGATAAAAGAAGAAGAAGAGTTAGTCATGTTATGAAACTTAAGCTTTTATGCTTAAAATTAAATAAATTCTTATATCTATTTTATTCTTTAACTGATCAATTACCTTACCCATTCAAATTACTACCATTCTTTGCTTCTTAACTTAAAGTAAGCACAGCTTTATTCACTAAATAGGTAATAAATACTTAATATTATTTAACCTAAATCCCTACATTTTAAATACTGTAGTCACTATTTTAATTTCTAAGACAAATAAAGGAGTCTTTTATTACTGTTAGATATAAGTGACAAGCATAACTTATAATCTCAAGAGTAATTAGAAATAGTTAAGGCTTTTATTTAATGAAGGCACAACAGAAATATAAGTTTATCTTATTAGGTTTGTTGATTATTTATCTCTTTAATTTAGCATTTGAGTTTGTTTTTAGATAGTCTTATATTGATTGGAAGTATTGTGGCATTGAAAAATAGTGATCCATGATAATCTTAATTAAAGAAATGATATATGATATATTATGAAATTTGCTTAGCTTATTTCACTCATTCTTTTGAAATTTAACTAATGCTTATATCCAGATTACATCAATAGATAAGCGCAACTTGACTTACTTCTACTTTTCTTAGCAGGTTGAATCAGAGATGATTATATGGATATATTATTAAAGACAAAGAATGGTGTTAAGCTTAATCTTAAGCATTAAATAATGGGAGAGTGAGAAAAGTGATTTATTGATTTAGAATAAGCATTTAGCTATTATAGCAATAATTAAAGCTATTACTAAATCATTCAGATATTAATTTAAACTAGATCAATCATTTTGTAGTGCTCTTTCTAACTTCAGCTTAGTTATTTTATATCTAAAGTTTATAGAAAGAATATATTAAAATAAGTTTATTATGCTTATAATGTGCTTTAGTTCCATTGAATCTTCTGTTATAGCTTATTATATTCAACTGTTTTTAATAGACTATTTATATATTTTTGCCTGTTATATTATCAAAGCAGGGTTTAGGCTAGTTATGCTTTGTTCTTTCATTTAAGGAATAATTTAAATCTTAAGACTTAAATTAAGTATTTGAAGCATCTTATAAATATCTTACCTTTAGATTTTCTCTAGTAAAATGAAATTCTTTCCTAAACTAATAAATAATTACCTATAAACAGCCAAAAGATAAATTTAGGATTCAAACTAATTTACTTTAATCTAGTTCTATACATAAAACACATAATCCACATACTAAAACCAATCACTTCTTTATGATTTCCATATCCTATGTAAAATCCTATCCAAATAAAAAAGCGTAAACCTAGTAAGAATTTTATTTCCTATTATAGAAAATTTGATGCAACAATCTTTAAATATTATAGAAAGAAACCTTTATACAATTAATAAAAGTTAGAGTATTGTAACTTAGCTTAAGAAATATTTAATGCTTTAATAAGCTTAATAGTTTATTTCAATTCAAATCATAAGTAGAGTATAAGATCATTTGTCTTCATTCAATTTTAGATTAAAATCTAACTATTATATTTAAATTATTCCTATTCATTCAAAACTGTTTAAGATCTTTTAAGTTAAAACTCAAATTTATTTATTAAATCAGAAGTTAAGATTGTTTAGTCATTATCTCTATATTTTTACTCAACCATCATTCTAACTTTAACCAACTATCTTTATTTAATCTTGGCTTATCATTTTACAAGTCACTTTTATTTCTAAAAATTTTAGTTAGATTTAATCTATTCAAAATAAAGAAAGGCAAAGCTTATAAGTGATTGATTTTACTTATAGCTATTAAAGTTAGATTATAAAGAAATTTTAAAATCAAATTTACAAAATTTAAAATCAATGGCAGCTGTGGGATTCGAACCCACGCGCACTAGTGTGCAACAGATCTTAAGTCTGTCTCCTTAACCGACTCGGACAAACTGCCTTTCTCTATTTACCTTTGCTTATTTATAAACAACTAAAAGGGTTGGTATAGTTTTACTTATGTTGAAATAATAATTGTAGCATTCTTTAATTAAAAGAAATGAAGTTTTGATATCTTCCTAAAATATGATTACAGTATTCACTTAATTAATTATTATAGAAAATCCTTTAGATTCTTTATAAAACTAAATATAGTAAATAGCTTAAAATTTTAGTCAGTTGCTTTTTGATAAATATAACTTTCTTATAGCACAGATAATTACTACGATACTTACATTTTTCTTGCTGAAATTCTTCATTTATCCTAATCATTTTTTACCTTAAACATTAATGTAAACTCAATATTAATAGTTTAAAATATATTTCACTTATAGTCTAAATGTTTCACTGTTTATACTTTTTTGGATTCAAATATTAAATAATCTAAAATTATAAAAACTAGACATTTTTTTAATTTTCTATCTAAATTTTAGTAGCAAAGATTGATTTAAGTCTCTCGTTTGTATAACCATCTGAAAAATTTACTTGCTTTGCTATAAATTTTATTGTGGCAACAAAAATGTGAAATAAATTAAGAAAGAAAGCCTGAATCCAAATGAATAAATTAATTTTCCTTAGATGAGCAATTAATTTTTTTTAAGTTTAACATTAGAACTTATTAAAATGCCTCTTAACACAGAAAATTCGATTTTAAATATAAATAATTGAAATTTTCTAATTTTAACATTTTTAGAACCTTAAAGAAATTTCTGCTTTATTAAAAGCTTTCAATGCATTAAAATTAAAATTAGTTTTAGTTTCTATCTCTTAAACTATTTTCGTTTTATTCATTCTTATTTAAAAGTTTCATCATATAATTCTTTTCGAAATGCTTATCTATTGCACTCCTCCAAGAAATAAAATAGATTTATGTATAATAGAATAAAAATGTATTTATATCAGCATTAAAAAAATAACTAGAATAAAGAGAAAAAATAAATAAATGTTTATAATTTCCATATAATTTAATTATTTATTTAGTAAATATTTAGCTATATTTAATATCTATATCATTTCAACTTTTATTACCTTTATACCTTTATTTTATTTACAACTTTTCATTAACATAAGAAAAATATACTATTATTAAGCAACTAAAAAATGTTAAAAAGTTAATTGTTTCTAAAGTTGGCCTTTACATCCAGTAATCTTTAAAAAATATTCTCTTTAACTAAAGGATAGCTTAGAACTTCATTAATCCACCATCCTTGTTTATAAATTTGAGCCTTTTTCATTTAAAAATTATTTTAAAATAGATAAATTAACTATTATAAATATTTTTCCTAAATTTATTAAGCATGATTAAGTAGGTCATATTAAAAATAGATCTTTCATCATTTTTTCATAATCTTGTTTCTTCTCCAACATCTTTTATAATGAAGCTGCTTTGATATATATAACAGCGCCTTTTTCTTTTTATACTTTATTTTTTACATATTTTTATAATCAAAGATATATTTTCCTAATATCTATTGATTACTTAATAATTTCTTGTGATTGTGCAGATTTTTCGTAAAGTTCTTTTGATAAATATTGTAATTAAGAAAAATAAAATTGAAGTATTTGAGGGATATAGCTATATTAATTATCAATCTCATCTAGTTAATTTCCTATTTATGATTATATGTTATTTATTGTATTCTCTATGGTTGGAAATAAAAAATTTAGTTTTGTGTCTTTTTTATATCTATTTTTATTTTAAAAAGCTTAGATTTAAAAATACATTTTATAAACATCTACTCTATCGATTTCTCTTATTTTCTTCTTTACTTTACTTTTATTTCAAATTGAAAAAATAATTAAAAAAAGATGTCAGATTTAATAATAGATTTATTTCGAAAGTAAGCCAAAGGAAAAATAAAAATAATAGTAACTTTGATTGATGTGGAAAAAATGTTCGACTCAATAGAAAGAAGGTTGCTTTTTCATCACATGAAACGAGTCAAGTTACCATTAAGATTGATATTAGCATTTGAATCTTTCTACAAAAATATAAATTCTTAATTCTTTATAGATGGAAACTTTTCTAAAAAACTTAAATATAGCATAGGAGTAATGTTAGGAAGTTGCATGGACCAGTGCTAGCGTTGATGTATTATGATATTGTTATCAGATATATAGAAAGTAAAGGAAATAGTATTGGATTCAAATTTAACAGCTTCAATAATAGTTTTGCTTGCAGAGGATGGGTAGATGACTTAATACTCCTTTCAAAATCTTAAAAGAACATGTAAAAATTAATAGATGAAACAAATAGAGCTTTTAATTAAACTTAGCTTAAAATAAATGCCTCTAAATGTATAGAAATTCAGTTTCTAAAAATCATAAAAGAAAAGAGGAAAACTTAAACTTGAAGATTAGAAATCAGGCTATCACATAAAAACAGCAAGCTTCATAATTAGGATTAACTCTGCATTGAAAAAGGACTTAATTAATCACTAAAAACAAGTCTCAATTAAATATCTGTCTGTTATGAAGAAGGCAGTATTTATTTTTCAAGGTATAAAAATGTGACATCTTGACACTTTAAGACTTTGTGAGAATGCTCAATCTTTCTAAAGTAGAATATGGAGGAGAATTAGTACCTTGGCCTATCTAAAATGGAATTACTGCAACATTAAATAAAATTGATAAAAGCATGAGACTGATAGTAATAAAAACCTTTTAAGCACTTGAAAATATTTTTAATGTGCCTTGCTATATAGATCTTAACTAAACGCCATCTAAGCATATTATGTCTCAGAGGTTTTTTTTTACAAAATACGATAAGAAAGCATTAATCATCCTTTATCAACAATAGAATCTCTTTTTAAGAATAACGGATAAGAAAGATATTAATATAGAAATTAAGTAACAAGACTATCTGAATATTATGAAATAGATATTAATAATTAGGAATATAATAGTAGCATTAATACTTTTATGAAATATTTTAAAAGTAAGATTCAACATTAATTCTATAAAGTAACAACTTAAAGGTAAAAAAAGATGCCCACTGCGAAGTTATTTATAGAATAAGTCTTATAATAATAATAGATCCCGAAAATTATCTATTCAAAGTTAAATGGATAATATCGAAGAGAAATAATTAGTATATACAGACCCAGATCATACAACTACAACTTTCGAAAAGACCTTCAAGACAGATATTATTCTATCGAGAATCCCCATTGCATTTGTGGAGAATTTGATAAGTTTTAACATATTCTGGATTGTGATTGCTATATAGACATGCGGGAATGGATAATAGCAAAGATTGGATAATGTGAGATTAGAAGACTAATAACATAAGACCAAAACTATATCAATTAATTTTCAAAAAACAAATTAGAATACATTGATTTGTAAATAAAATTTTTCATAGGATGTTAATTAAAAGGAGATTAGAGTTATTTGAACTGGAAAAAGTTTATTGATTAGAAAATTAGGTAACTAAGGGAGAAGAAATTAAAGATCGAGAAAAAGATGAAGAGAATGAGGTAGATAAAGAGGAGGAAGAGAACATGAAGAGTAAAAGGAAGAATAGAAGGAATAAACTGATGAAGAAGTTGATCAAGCTGAAGAAGAAGATGAAGATGAAAGTGTGAATAAATGAAAAACTTTTAAATAGCATAATAACTTTTTTAATTGAAAGAAGCAATTTCAAAAATAAAATGTCACAAGACTCTTTTAGTTAAATTTAAATTTAGTTATAACAATCAAAAAAATATTCATTTGAAAAATTATTATTAAATAAGTTAAATTTATCAAAAAGCAGCTTCAGATAAGTGCGTAAAAAAAGTTGTAATTAATACAAATTTTTTATTAATAAAAATACTGTAAAAAAATTATAATGATTTCAAGTATTTACTTGAGACTAAAATTATTAAGCAAATTATATTGAACATATAATGTTTACTTTTGATTGATGTATAAAGAAAATTATTTTGTTTTTTTATTTCTTTTCATATAAGATTTATAAAGATATTTATTTTTTTAATTTGTTTTTTTCTTAATAGGTTCTTATATGGCTTTTATTAGTCTTATATGTTTTTTTTATTTGAATTAAAATGTTTATTTTCATTCATTTAAATTAAATTTTTTTATTAAAAATTAATTTTTTAATATTTTAATCATTTTTTAGTCTTATTAGATTATTTTTCTAATTCTTATTATATCTATATTTTATTATAGTTTAATATTTTTTTATTATTTTTTCTTTTTCTTTACTTAAATTTTTATTTAACATTTTTTTTAATTTTATTTATTTTTTCTTTTAATATTAATTTATTTTTGTCATTTATGTCATTTTGAGTTTATTTCTTATGATTTTTTATTTTTATTTAAACTATATATCTTTTTTAAAATCGTATCTTAGTTTATTTCTTTAACTTTTTAAGCAAATTATATTATATAAATTTAAATATTATTTGAATTTTTAACCAAATAAATTTAATAATTTAATTTTAGATAATTATATCATTATGCTTGATATTGAATAATTTTCAGGTATTAAATAAGATTTTTTATGTATATAAAAAAAATGTTATTTTTAAAAATTAGGTTTAAGTTTGCAAATTTTTTTCATATGTATAAAGATTTTTTATTCTAAATTTTAAATAATATACGTTATATATTAATACAAATTTTTAATTTGAAATCGTTAAATTTGAAATTATAAGATTTTTTTGTTAATTATTAAATTTTAAATTACATATATATCATATATAGTTTCATTCTTTTAAAATAAAAAAAATAAATTTTATTTAGTTATTATAAGAATTTTTTTTTATTTTATTAATAAATTTGAATTTTTTTATTTTTTTATTATAGTTTAAAATTTATTTACTATTATTAATAAATTTTTAAATTTGAATTTAGTCTTTATCACTTGTAGTTTAAGTTTTTAATAATTTTATTTAATATTTTATTGAAAAATGAAATTTTATTCTTATAAATTTATAAATGAAATAGCTCTAGATATTTAATTTTATTATTGACGAAAAATTATAGTTTTTCAAAATTAAATGTCTTTTTATTATATTATTTTATAATAGCTATAAAATTTTTAATTTTCTTTTCAATTACATTTTTCTTTCAAAATAACTAGTAATTTTGATTAATTCTTATTTTTAATTAATATTTATTTTTTATCAATTTTAATTTCATTGTAATAAATAATATTTATTGAGAGACTTTTTTTAAAGTCAATTATAAGTAATGGATTTAACCGTCTGTTAAAAATGTAAAAAAGTTTTTGACTAAAATCAAAGATAACCTAAAAAATTAACAAGTGGATGTGTTCGTTGTACTAAATGTCTTAAAAAGCTTTCTTAATAAACTGATAAAATTAAATGTCAGATTCACAACAAAAAAGTTAGTATAGTAGAAAAGAATCTGAAAGATTTCAACATAAAAGAATATTTATGTAAAAGTTAAATATTTTTGAGCATTAAGCTAATTTTTATTGTTAATGAAAGACTTATCGGAAAAGTAAACGTTTAAAAATAAAATATCATAAATATCAAAAAAACTTGTATAGAATTTCAAAATATATTTAGTGAAATAGTAAAATAAGTTACGTAGATACTATGTTAAAGAGAAATTAATGAGCGCTAGAAGATCTTAAATTAAATTGAGGAAGTCTTAAGAAAGATAAATGCTATCAGTGAGAAGTATTAGCAAATAAAGATTTTAAAGATAGTAACAAGTTAGGAATGCAATCTTAATATAAATACTTTGAATGAATTGGTAAAGGATTTTGAAAGTCAGTAGAATAATATTCAAAGTGTAAGAGAATTAAATTACTAAGACGCTAACGAAAATTATAAAACACTTTAAGAAATTTCGTTTAAAGTATTTTAAGAGATTATGAGTATGAAGCAAGAATAAAGAGTAAATATGTAAGATTTTACAGTTTTTATAAAAAAATATATAGATCTATAAAATCAAATAACATAAAATCAGGCATAATAATTAAGAAAACCCTAAAAAGAAACCAAAAAATAAATCTAAGGATAACAAGCTACATAATAAATTCAGCCAAAAGTTCCAGAATAGATATAACCAGTTTAAGTCATGAAATAGTCACCTTAAGAACTAAAAATTGTAAGCATTCAGCACCTTCAAAATATCCTCGACGAATTCCAAAATAAATAAATCTATATGTATTTCATCTTGAAAAATACTTTGAATACAGTTAGCGTTTGCAAAAAATCATTGATACTTTATGACTTATTTAATTAAAATCAGAAAAGAACTAGCAATATATGCTATAGATCTTAAATTTATCTAAGAATAAACCAAAAACGTAAGTAGCAGCAGCAAATGCCTTAAAAATGTTAAAATACATGAACTTCGCATTCAACAATTAAGATTTCTAGAACATCAACTTAACTAACGCAGATCTCTCAGACACCACCTTCACTAATTGTAATTTCTCCAACTCTAATGTCCAATTAGCGAACCTCAGAAATGCTAAATTCATAAACTGAGATCTTTCCAATCCCAACTTAACTTCCATAATCACTTAATTCTCTCACGTTTTCACTGGAAACTCAAACTCAGTCACATCCATGGCCATCTCACCAAACAATTACTTCATCGTATCGGGAGATAGAAATAAGATGGTGAGATTATGGGACGTCAAGATAGATACCTGTAAGAACATGAGTGGTCACACTGATTCTAAATCTGTGGCTATATCCAGTGATTCAGAGTTCATTGTATCGGGAAGTAGTTATAATACGGTGAGACTATGAGATGAAAGGAATAGTAATGTATCAAGATATTTTCGGGACATATTTCTTATGTGTCTGCGGTAATATTCTCAAGTAATAACAAATTTATCTTATCTGGATCACATGAAAAGACTATAAGAATATGGAACTTATCTTCTGGAATATGTATATGTGTACTAATGGGTCATACTGACACTGTGGGTAGTTTATCGTTATCAAGGGATAACAATTGGTTAGTATCAAGTAATGGAAGCATTTACACTGCTTAATCAAGTGATTACAATTTCCGAAGATAGAATATAGGAAGGTTATTGAATGGTGTTGAGAACGTTAGCTAGCAATAGGTAAGTTTAAAATTACTTATTTAATTATTTTAGACTGATTGGACCAAGATTTACAGTGATTAAGGTTTGCAATTTTTAGAATTGTACTATGAATGGTGTTATCATGAGTGTGGAGGACAATTTGAGATACATAAAGAGTTGAGAAATTCTATGGAGTTAAAGTTTAAATTTTTTATATTAAAGGATTATAATTAATAAGTTCTTTTCTTATTGAATATTTTATACTTTTTAATTTAATTTTAAAACAAAAGCTAAAAAAAAAATTTAGATTTAGATTTTTTTCTAAGTCTTTATTCCTTCAAGTAAGCTTAATTTCACTTTCTATTAAAGTTAATTTTATTTTAAACTTATTTTTTAAATTATTTTATAATTTTATTTCTAATTTCATTTTTTTAAGTCAGAGACAAATATTTTTAATTTTTAAGTATATTATTTGAAAAATTTTTGAATTATGTTCTAGTTCATAAAAATTTTCGTTTTTGAGATATGTATTTTATTTTTTTAAGTTACTTATTATTTAAATTTAATTTGAGTATGTTTATCATTTTTATATTCTTATTTTACTATTTTTTATTTTTATATTTTATGCTATATTTTTTTTACACTAAGGAAAAATTTTTTACTATAGTAACAATAATTTTTTTTTCTTTGAATATTCTGAAGCCTGAAATTCTTAAAAATAAAAACACCTTTATTAGTTCAACGCTTTGCACTAGAGGAAATTTTTGGGAAGAAATAAAGTTAGGGAAATCGGGATAAAAAAAGTCAAATTGGAATAAAATTTCAAAAAATTTCTTTATATAAAAG
>CAMPDV010004008.1:0-43183 GCA_946699065.1 Loxodes magnus
ATACGGTGAGACTATGGGACGTCAAGACAGGTACCTGTAAGACCATGAGTGGTCACACTAGTTATGTATTATCTGTGGCTATATCCAGTGATTCAGAGTTCATCGTATCGGGAAGTTAAGATTATACGGTGAGACTATGGAACGTCAAGACAGGTACCTGTAAGACCATGAGTGGTCACACTAGTTATGTATTATCTGTGGCTATATCCAGTGATTCAGAGTTCATCGTATCGGGAAGTGGAGATTATACGGTGAGACTATGGGACGTCAAGACAGGTACCTGTAAGACCATGAGTGGTCACACACATTATGTATTATCTGTGGCTATATCCAGTGATTCAGAGTTCATCGTATCGGGAAGTTAAGATTATACGGTGAGACTATGGGACGTCAAGACAGGTACCTGTAAGACCATGAGTGGTCACACACATTATGTATTATCTGTGGCTATATCCAGTGATTCAGAGTTCATCGTATCGGGAAGTGGAGATTATACGGTGAGACTATGGAACGTCAAGACAGGTACCTGTAAGACCATGAGTGGTCACACACATTATGTATATGCTGTGGCTATATCCAGTGATTCAGAGTTCATCGTATCGGGAAGTACAGATTATACGGTGAGACTATGGGACGTCAAGACAGGTACCTGTAAGACCATGAGTGGTCACACACATTATGTATTATCTGTGGCTATATCCAGTGATTCAGAGTTCATCGTATCGGGAAGTTAAGATTAGACGGTGAGACTATGGGACGTCAAGACAGGTACCTGTAAGACCATGAGTGGTCACACACATTATGTATTATCTGTGGCTATATCCAGTGATTCAGAGTTCATCGTATCGGGAAGTTAAGATTAGACGGTGAGACTATGGGACGTCAAGACAGGTACCTGTAAGACCATGAGTGGTCACACACATTATGTATTATCTGTGGCTATATCCAGTGATTCAGAGTTCATCGTATCGGGAAGTACAGATTATACGGTGAGACTATGGGACGTCAAGACAGGTACCTGTAAGACCATGAGTGGTCACACACATTATGTATTATCTGTGGCTATATCCAGTGATTCAGAGTTCATCGTATCGGGAAGTTAAGATTAGACGGTGAGACTATGGGACGTCAAGACAGGTACCTGTAAGACCATGAGTGGTCACACTAGTTATGTATGATCTGTGGCTATATCCAGTGATTCAGAGTTCATCGTATCGGGAAGTGGAGATTATACGGTGAGACTATGGAACGTCAAGACAGGTACCTGTAAGACCATGAGTGGTCACACTAGTTATGTATTATCTGTGGCTATATCCAGTGATTCAGAGTTTATCGTATTGGGAAGTGGAGATTATACGGTGAGACTATGGGACGTCAAGACAGGTACCTGTAAGACCATGAGTGGTCACACTAGTTATGTATTATCTGTGGCTATATCCAGTGATTCAGAGTTTATCGTATTGGGAAGTTAAGATTAGACGGTGAGACTATGGGACGTCAAGACAGGTACCTGTAAGACCATGAGTGGTCACACACATTATGTATTATCTGTGGCTATATCCAGTGATTCAGAGTTCATCGTATCGGGAAGTTAAGATTAGACGGTGAGACTATGGGACGTCAAGACAGGTACCTGTAAGACCATGAGTGGTCACACACATTATGTATTATCTGTGGCTATATCCAGTGATTCAGAGTTCATCGTATCGGGAAGTTAAGATTAGACGGTGAGACTATGGGACGTCAAGACAGGTACCTGTAAGACCATGAGTGGTCACACACATTATGTATTATCTGTGGCTATATCCAGTGATTCAGAGTTCATCGTATCGGGAAGTTAAGATTAGACGGTGAGACTATGGGACGTCAAGACAGGTACCTGTAAGACCATGAGTGGTCACACACATTATGTATTATCTGTGGCTATATCCAGTGATTCAGAGTTCATCGTATCGGGAAGTTAAGATTAGACGGTGAGACTATGGGACGTCAAGACAGGTACCTGTAAGACCATGAGTGGTCACACTAGTTATGTATTATCTGTGGCTATATCCAGTGATTCAGAGTTCATCGTATCGGGAAGTGGAGATTATACGGTGAGACTATGGGACGTCAAGACAGGTACCTGTAAGACCACGAGTGGTCACACTAGTTATGTATTATCTGTGGCTATATCCAGTGATTCAGAGTTCATCGTATCGGGAAGTGGAGATTAGACGGTGAGACTATGGGACGTCAAGACAGGTATCTGTAAGACCATGAGTGGTCACACACATTATGTATTATCTGTGGCTATATCCAGTGATTCAGAGTTCATCGTATCGGGAAGTTAAGATTAAACGGTGAGACTATGGGACGTCAAGACAGGTACCTGTAAGACCATGAGTGGTCACACACATTATGTATTATCTGTGGCTATATCCAGTGATTCAGAGTTCATCGTATCGGGAAGTGGAGATTAAACGGTGAGACTATGGGACGTCAAGACAGGTACCTGTAAGACCATGAGTGGTCACACTAGTTCTGTATTATCTGTGGCTATATCCAGTGATTCAGAGTTCATCGTATCGGGAAGTGGAGATTAGACGGTGAGACTATGGGACGTCAAGACAGGTACCTGTAAGACCATGAGTGGTCACACACATTATGTATTATCTGTGGCTATATCCAGTGATTCAGAGTTCATCGTATCGGGAAGTTAAGATTAGACGGTGAGACTATGGGACGTCAAGACAGGTACCTGTAAGACCATGAGTGGTCACACTAGTTATGTATTATCTGTGGCTATATCCAGTGATTCAGAGTTCATCGTATCGGGAAGTGGAGATTATACGGTGAGACTATGGGACGTCAAGACAGGTACCTGTAAGACCATGAGTGGTCACACACATTATGTATATGCTGTGGCTATATCCAGTGATTCAGAGTTCATCGTATCGGGAAGTTAAGATTATACGGTGAGACTATGGGACGTCAAGACAGGTACCTGTAAGACCATGAGTGGTCACACACATTATGTATTATCTGTGGCTATATCCAGTGATTCAGAGTTCATCGTATCGGGAAGTTAAGATTAAACGGTGAGACTATGGGACGTCAAGACAGGTACCTGTAAGACCATGAGTGGTCACACACATTATGTATTATCTGTGGCTATATCCAGTGATTCAGAGTTCATCGTATCGGGAAGTTAAGATTAGACGGTGAGACTATGGGACGTCAAGACAGGTACCTGTAAGACCATGAGTGGTCACACACATTATGTATTATCTGTGGCTATATCCAGTGATTCAGAGTTCATCGTATCGGGAAGTTAAGATTAGACGGTGAGACTATGGGACGTCAAGACAGGTACCTGTAAGACCATGAGTGGTCACACTAGTTATGTATTATCTGTGGCTATATCCAGTGATTCAGAGTTCATCGTATCGGGAAGTGGAGATTATACGGTGAGACTATGGGACGTCAAGACAGGTACCTGTAAGACCATGAGTGGTCACACTAGTTATGTATTATCTGTGGCTATATCCAGTGATTCAGAGTTCATCGTATCGGGAAGTGGAGATTATACGGTGAGACTATGGGACGTCAAGACAGGTATCTGTAAGACCATGAGTGGTCACACACATTATGTATTATCTGTGGCTATATCCAGTGATTCAGAGTTCATCGTATCGGGAAGTTAAGATTAAACGGTGAGACTATGGGACGTCAAGACAGGTACCTGTAAGACCATGAGTGGTCACACACATTATGTATTATCTGTGGCTATATCCAGTGATTCAGAGTTCATCGTATCGGGAAGTGGAGATTATACGTTGAGACTATGGGACGTCAAGACAGGTACCTGTAAGACCATGAGTGGTCACACTAGTTCTGTATTATCTGTGGCTATATCCAGTGATTCAGAGTTCATCGTATCGGGAAGTGGAGATTAGACGGTGAGACTATGGGACGTCAAGACAGGTACCTGTAAGACCATGAGTGGTCACACTAGTTATGTATTATCTGTGGCTATATCCAGTGATTCAGAGTTCATCGTATCGGGAAGTTAAGATTAGACGGTGAGACTATGGGACGTCAAGACAGGTACCTGTAAGACCATGAGTGGTCACACACATTATGTATTATCTGTGGCTATATCCAGTGATTCAGAGTTCATCGTATCGGGAAGTGGAGATTATACGGTGAGACTATGGAACGTCAAGACAGGTACCTGTAAGACCATGAGTGGTCACACACATTATGTATTATCTGTGGCTATATCCAGTGATTCAGAGTTCATCGTATCGTGAAGTGGAGATTAGACGGTGAGACTATGGGACGTCAAGACAGGTACCTGTAAGACCATGAGTGGTCACACACATTATGTATTATCTGTGGCTATATCCAGTGATTCAGAGTTCATCGTATCGGGAAGTGGAGATTATACGGTGAGACTATGGGACGTCAAGACAGGTATCTGTAAGACCATGAGTGGTCACACACATTATGTATTATCTGTGGCTATATCCAGTGATTCAGAGTTCATCGTATCGGGAAGTTAAGATTAAACGGTGAGACTATGGGACGTCAAGACAGGTACCTGTAAGACCATGAGTGGTCACACACATTATGTATTATCTGTGGCTATATCCAGTGATTCAGAGTTCATCGTATCGGGAAGTGGAGATTATACGTTGAGACTATGGGACGTCAAGACAGGTACCTGTAAGACCATGAGTGGTCACACTAGTTCTGTATTATCTGTGGCTATATCCAGTGATTCAGAGTTCATCGTATCGGGAAGTGGAGATTATACGGTGAGACTATGGGACGTCAAGACAGGTACCTGTAAGACCATGAGTGGTCACACTAGTTATGTATTATCTGTGGCTATATCCAGTGATTCAGAGTTCATCGTATCGGGAAGTTAAGATTATACGTTGAGACTATGGGACGTCAAGACAGGTACCTGTAAGACCATGAGTGGTCACACTAGTTCTGTATTATCTGTGGCTATATCCAGTGATTCAGAGTTCATCGTATCGGAAGTGGAGATTAGACGGTGAGACTATGGGACGTCAAGACAGGGTACCTGTAAGACCATGAGTGGTCACACACATTATGTATTATCTGTGGCTATATCCAGTGATTCAGAGTTCATCGTATCGGGAAGTTAAGATTAGACGGTGAGACTATGGGACGTCAAGACAGGTACCTGTAAGACCATGAGTAGTCACACTAGTTATGTATTATCTGTGGCTATATCCAGTGATTCAGAGTTCATCGTATCGGGAAGTGGAGATTAGACGGTGAGACTATGGGACGTCAAGACAGGTACCTGTAAGACCATGAGTGGTCACACACATTATGTATTATCTGTGGCTATATCCAGTGATTCAGAGTTCATCGTATCGGGAAGTGGAGATTATACGGTGAGACTATGGGACGTCAAGACAGGTATCTGTAAGACCATGAGTGGTCACACACATTATGTATTATCTGTGGCTATATCCAGTGATTCAGAGTTCATCGTATCGGGAAGTTAAGATTAAACGGTGAGACTATGGGACGTCAAGACAGGTACCTGTAAGACCATGAGTGGTCACACACATTATGTATTATCTGTGGCTATATCCAGTGATTCAGAGTTCATCGTATCGGGAAGTTAAGATTAGACGGTGAGACTATGGGACGTCAAGACAGGTACCTGTAAGACCATGAGTGGTCACACACATTATGTATTATCTGTGGCTATATCCAGTGATTCAGAGTTCATCGTATCGGGAAGTTAAGATTAGACGGTGAGACTATGGGACGTCAAGACAGGTACCTGTAAGACCATGAGTGGTCACACTAGTTATGTATTATCTGTGGCTATATCCAGTGATTCAGAGTTCATCGTATCGGGAAGTTAAGATTATACGGTGAGACTATGGGACGTCAAGACAGGTACCTGTAAGACCATGAGTGGTCACACACATTATGTATTATCTGTGGCTATATCCAGTGATTCAGAGTTCATCGTATCGGGAAGTTAAGATTAAACGGTGAGACTATGGGACGTCAAGACAGGTACCTGTAAGACCATGAGTGGTCACACACATTATGTATTATCTGTGGCTATATCCAGTGATTCAGAGTTCATCGTATCGGGAAGTGGAGATTATACGGTGAGACTATGGGACGTCAAGACAGGTACCTGTAAGACCATGAGTGGTCACACACATTATGTATTATCTGTGGCTATATCCAGTGATTCAGAGTTCATCGTATCGGGAAGTGGAGATTATACGGTGAGACTATGGAACGTCAAGACAGGTACCTGTAAGACCATGAGTGGTCACACTAGTTATGTATTATCTGTGGCTATATCCAGTGATTCAGAGTTCATCGTATCGGGAAGTGGAGATTATACGGTGAGACTATGGAACGTCAAGACAGGTACCTGTAAGACCATGAGTGGTCACACTAGTTATGTATTATCTGTGGCTATATCCAGTGATTCAGAGTTCATCGTATCGTGAAGTGGAGATTAGACGGTGAGACTATGGAACGTCAAGACAGGTACCTGTAAGACCATGAGTGGTCACACTAGTTATGTATTATCTGTGGCTATATCCAGTGATTCAGAGTTCATCGTATCGGGAAGTGGAGATTATACGGTGAGACTATGGGACGTCAAGACAGGTACCTGTAAGACCATGAGTGGTCACACTAGTTATGTATTATCTGTGGCTATATCCAGTGATTCAGAGTTCATCGTATCGGGAAGTTATGATTATACGGTGAGACTATGGGACGTCAAGACAGGTACCTGTAAGACCATGAGTGGTCACACTAGTTATGTATTATCTGTGGCTATATCCAGTGATTCAGAGTTCATCGTATCGGGAAGTTAAGATTAAACGGTGAGACTATGGGACGTCAAGACAGGTACCTGTAAGACCATGAGTGGTCACACACATTATGTATTATCTGTGGCTATATCCAGTGATTCAGAGTTCATCGTATCGGGAAGTTAAGATTAGACGGTGAGACTATGGGACGTCAAGACAGGTACCTGTAAGACCATGAGTGGTCACACACATTATGTATTATCTGTGGCTATATCCAGTGATTCAGAGTTCATCGTATCGGGAAGTGGAGATTATACGGTGAGACTATGGGACGTCAAGACAGGTACCTGTAAGACCATGAGTGGTCACACTAGTTATGTATTATCTGTGGCTATATCCAGTGATTCAGAGTTCATCGTATCGGGAAGTGGAGATTAGACGGTGAGACTATGGGACGTCAAGACAGGTACCTGTAAGACCATGAGTGGTCACACACATTATGTATTATCTGTGGCTATATCCAGTGATTCAGAGTTCATCGTATCGGGAAGTTAAGATTAGACGGTGAGACTATGGGACGTCAAGACAGGTACCTGTAAGACCATGAGTAGTCACACTAGTTATGTATTATCTGTGGCGATATCCAGTGATTCAGAGTTCATCGTATCGGGAAGTGGAGATTATACGGTGAGACTATGGAACGTCAAGACAGGTACCTGTAAGACCATGAGTGGTCACACTAGTTATGTATTATCTGTGGCTATATCCAGTGATTCAGAGTTCATCGTATCGGGAAGTTAAGATTAAACGGTGAGACTATGGGACGTCAAGACAGGTACCTGTAAGACCATGAGTGGTCACACACATTATGTATTATCTGTGGCTATATCCAGTGATTCAGAGTTCATCGTATCGGGAAGTTAAGATTAGACGGTGAGACTATGGGACGTCAAGACAGGTACCTGTAAGACCATGAGTGGTCACACTAGTTATGTATTATCTGTGGCTATATCCAGTGATTCAGAGTTCATCGCATCGGGAAGTTAAGATTAGACGGTGAGACTATGGGACGTCAAGACAGGTACCTGTAAGACCATGAGTGGTCACACTAGTTATGTATTATCTGTGGCTATATCCAGTGATTCAGAGTTCATTGTATCGGGAAGTTAAGATTAAACGGTGAGACTATGGGACGTCAAGACAGGTACCTGTAAGACCATGAGTGGTCACACACATTATGTATTATCTGTGGCTATATCCAGTGATTCAGAGTTCATCGTATCGGGAAGTTAAGATTAGACGGTGAGACTATGGGACGTCAAGACAGGTACCTGTAAGACCATGAGTGGTCACACTAGTTATGTATTATCTGTGGCTATATCCAGTGATTCAGAGTTCATCGCATCGGGAAGTTAAGATTAGACGGTGAGACTATGGGACGTCAAGACAGGTACCTGTAAGACCATGAGTGGTCACACTAGTTATGTATTATCTGTGGCTATATCCAGTGATTCAGAGTTCATCGTATCGGGAAGTTAAGATTAAACGGTGAGACTATGGGACGTCAAGACAGGTACCTGTAAGACCATGAGTGGTCACACACATTATGTATTATCTGTGGCTATATCCAGTGATTCAGAGTTCATCGTATCGGGAAGTGGAGATTATACGGTGAGACTATGGGACGTCAAGACAGGTACCTGTAAGACCATGAGTGGTCACACTAGTTATGTATTATCTGTGGCTATATCCAGTGATTCAGAGTTCATCGTATCGGGAAGTGGAGATTAGACGGTGAGACTATGGGACGTCAAGACAGGTACCTGTAAGACCATGAGTGGTCACACTAGTTATGTATTATCTGTGGCTATATCCAGTGATTCAGAGTTCATCGTATCGGGAAGTGGAGATTAGACGGTGAGACTATGGGACGTCAAGACAGGTACCTGTAAGACCATGAGTGGTCACACACATTATGTATTATCTGTGGCTATATCCAGTGATTCAGAGTTCATCGTATCGGGAAGTTAAGATTAGACGGTGAGACTATGGGACGTCAAGACAGGTACCTGTAAGACCATGAGTGGTCACACTAGTTATGTATTATCTGTGGCTATATCCAGTGATTCAGAGTTCATCGTATCGGGAAGTTAAGATTAGACGGTGAGACTATGGGACGTCAAGACAGGTACCTGTAAGACCATGAGTGGTCACACTAGTTATGTATTATCTGTGGCTATATCCAGTGATTCAGAGTTCATCGTATCGGGAAGTTAAGATTAAACGGTGAGACTATGGGACGTCAAGACAGGTACCTGTAAGACCATGAGTGGTCACACTAGTTATGTATTATCTGTGGCTATATCCAGTGATTCAGAGTTCATCGTATCGGGAAGTTAAGATTAAACGGTGAGACTATGGGACGTCAAGACAGGTACCTGTAAGACCATGAGTGGTCACACACATTATGTATTATCTGTGGCTATATCCAGTGATTCAGAGTTCATCGTATCGGGAAGTGGAGATTATACGGTGAGACTATGGGACGTCAAGACAGGTACCTGTAAGACCATGAGTGGTCACACACATTATGTATTATCTGTGGCTATATCCAGTGATTCAGAGTTCATCGTATCGGGAAGTGGAGATTATACGGTGAGACTATGGAACGTCAAGACAGGTACCTGTAAGACCATGAGTGGTCACACTAGTTATGTATTATCTGTGGCTATATCCAGTGATTCAGAGTTCATCGTATCGGGAAGTTAAGATTAAACGGTGAGACTATGGGACGTCAAGACAGGTACCTGTAAGACCATGAGTGGTCACACTAGTTATGTATTATCTGTGGCTATATCCAGTGATTCAGAGTTCATCGTATCGGGAAGTTAAGATTAAACGGTGAGACTATGGGACGTCAAGACAGGTACCTGTAAGACCATGAGTGGTCACACACATTATGTATTATCTGTGGCTATATCCAGTGATTCAGAGTTCATCGTATCGGGAAGTTAAGATTAGACGGTGAGACTATGGGACGTCAAGACAGGTACCTGTAAGACCATGAGTGGTCACACTAGTTATGTATTATCTGTGGCGATATCCAGTGATTCAGAGTTCATCGTATCGGGAAGTGGAGATTATACGGTGAGACTATGGAACGTCAAGACAGGTACCTGTAAGACCATGAGTGGTCACACTAGTTATGTATTATCTGTGGCTATATCCAGTGATTCAGAGTTCATCGTATCGGGAAGTTAAGATTAAACGGTGAGACTATGGGACGTCAAGACAGGTACCTGTAAGACCATGAGTGGTCACACTAGTTATGTATTATCTGTGGCTATATCCAGTGATTCAGAGTTCATCGTATCGGGAAGTTAAGATTAAACGGTGAGACTATGGGACGTCAAGACAGGTACCTGTAAGACCATGAGTGGTCACACTAGTTATGTATTATCTGTGGCTATATCCAGTGATTCAGAGTTCATCGTATCGGGAAGTTAAGATTAAACGGTGAGACTATGGGACGTCAAGACAGGTACCTGTAAGACCATGAGTGGTCACACTAGTTATGTATTATCTGTGGCTATATCCAGTGATTCAGAGTTCATCGTATCGGGAAGTGGAGATTAGACGGTGAGACTATGGGACGTCAAGACAGGTACCTGTAAGACCATGAGTGGTCACACTAGTTATGTATTATCTGTGGCTATATCCAGTGATTCAGAGTTCATCGTATCGGGAAGTGGAGATTATACGGTGAGACTATGGAACGTCAAGACAGGTACCTGTAAGACCATGAGTGGTCACACTAGTTATGTATTATCTGTGGCTATATCCAGTGATTCAGAGTTCATCGTATCGGGAAGTGGAGATTATACGGTGAGACTATGGGACGTCAAGACAGGTACCTGTAAGACCATGAGTGGTCACACACATTATGTATTATCTGTGGCTATATCCAGTGATTCAGAGTTCATCGTATCGGGAAGTGGAGATTATACGGTGAGACTATGGGACGTCAAGACAGGTACCTGTAAGACCATGAGTGGTCACACTAGTTATGTATTATCTGTGGCTATATCCAGTGATTCAGAGTTCATCGTATCGGGAAGTTAAGATTAAACGGTGAGACTATGGGACGTCAAGACAGGTACCTGTAAGACCATGAGTGGTCACACACATTATGTATTATCTGTGGCTATATCCAGTGATTCAGAGTTCATCGTATCGGGAAGTGGAGATTATACGGTGAGACTATGGAACGTCAAGACAGGTACCTGTAAGACCATGAGTGGTCACACTAGTTATGTATTATCTGTGGCTATATCCAGTGATTCAGAGTTCATCGTATCGGGAAGTTAAGATTAAACGGTGAGACTATGGGACGTCAAGACAGGTACCTGTAAGACCATGAGTGGTCACACTAGTTATGTATTATCTGTGGCTATATCCAGTGATTCAGAGTTCATCGTATCGGGAAGTGGAGATTATACGGTGAGACTATGGGACGTCAAGACAGGTACCTGTAAGACCATGAGTGGTCACACTAGTTATGTATTATCTGTGGCTATATCCAGTGATTCAGAGTTCATCGTATCGGGAAGTTAAGATTAAACGGTGAGACTATGGGACGTCAAGACAGGTACCTGTAAGACCATGAGTGGTCACACTAGTTATGTATTATCTGTGGCTATATCCAGTGATTCAGAGTTCATCGTATCGGGAAGTTAAGATTAAACGGTGAGACTATGGGACGTCAAGACAGGTACCTGTAAGACCATGAGTGGTCACACACATTATGTATTATCTGTGGCTATATCCAGTGATTCAGAGTTCATCGTATCGGGAAGTGGAGATTATACGGTGAGACTATGGGACGTCAAGACAGGTACCTGTAAGACCATGAGTGGTCACACTAGTTATGTATTATCTGTGGCTATATCCAGTGATTCAGAGTTCATCGTATCGGGAAGTGGAGATTAGACGGTGAGACTATGGGACGTCAAGACAGGTACCTGTAAGACCATGAGTGGTCACACACATTATGTATTATCTGTGGCTATATCCAGTGATTCAGAGTTCATCGTATCGGGAAGTTAAGATTAAACGGTGAGACTATGGGACGTCAAGACAGGTACCTGTAAGACCATGAGTGGTCACACACATTATGTATTATCTGTGGCTATATCCAGTGATTCAGAGTTCATCGTATCGGGAAGTTAAGATTAGACGGTGAGACTATGGAACGTCAAGACAGGTACCTGTAAGACCATGAGTGGTCACACTAGTTATGTATTATCTGTGGCTATATCCAGTGATTCAGAGTTCATCGTATCGGGAAGTTAAGATTAAACGGTGAGACTATGGGACGTCAAGACAGGTACCTGTAAGACCATGAGTGGTCACACACATTATGTATTATCTGTGGCTATATCCAGTGATTCAGAGTTCATCGTATCGGGAAGTTAAGATTAGACGGTGAGACTATGGGACGTCAAGACAGGTACCTGTAAGACCATGAGTGGTCACACTAGTTATGTATTATCTGTGGCTATATCCAGTGATTCAGAGTTCATCGCATCGGGAAGTTAAGATTAGACGGTGAGACTATGGGACGTCAAGACAGGTACCTGTAAGACCATGAGTGGTCACACTAGTTATGTATTATCTGTGGCTATATCCAGTGATTCAGAGTTCATCGTATCGGGAAGTTAAGATTAAACGGTGAGACTATGGGACGTCAAGACAGGTACCTGTAAGACCATGAGTGGTCACACACATTATGTATTATCTGTGGCTATATCCAGTGATTCAGAGTTCATCGTATCGGGAAGTTAAGATTAAACGGTGAGACTATGGGACGTCAAGACAGGTACCTGTAAGACCATGAGTGGTCACACTAGTTATGTATTATCTGTGGCTATATCCAGTGATTCAGAGTTCATCGTATCGGGAAGTTGTGATTAAACGGTGAGACTATGGGACGTCAAGACAGGTACCTGTAAGACCATGAGTGGTCACACTAGTTATGTATTATCTGTGGCTATATCCAGTGATTCAGAGTTCATCGTATCGGGAAGTTAAGATTAAACGGTGAGACTATGGGACGTCAAGACAGGTACCTGTAAGACCATGAGTGGTCACACTAGTTATGTATTATCTGTGGCTATATCCAGTGATTCAGAGTTCATCGTATCGGGAAGTTGTGATTAAACGGTGAGACTATGGGACGTCAAGACAGGTACCTGTAAGACCATGAGTGGTCACACTAGTTATGTATTATCTGTGGCTATATCCAGTGATTCAGAGTTCATCGTATCGGGAAGTGGAGATTAGACGGTGAGACTATGGGACGTCAAGACAGGTACCTGTAAGACCATGAGTGGTCACACTAGTTATGTATTATCTGTGGCTATATCCAGTGATTCAGAGTTCATCGTATCGGGAAGTGGAGATTAGACGGTGAGACTATGGGACGTCAAGACAGGTACCTGTAAGACCATGAGTGGTCACACACATTATGTATTATCTGTGGCTATATCCAGTGATTCAGAGTTCATCGTATCGGGAAGTTAAGATTAGACGGTGAGACTATGGGACGTCAAGACAGGTACCTGTAAGACCATGAGTGGTCACACTAGTTATGTATTATCTGTGGCTATATCCAGTGATTCAGAGTTCATCGTATCGGGAAGTTAAGATTAGACGGTGAGACTATGGGACGTCAAGACAGGTACCTGTAAGACCATGAGTGGTCACACTAGTTATGTATTATCTGTGGCTATATCCAGTGATTCAGAGTTCATCGTATCGGGAAGTTAAGATTAAACGGTGAGACTATGGGACGTCAAGACAGGTACCTGTAAGACCATGAGTGGTCACACTAGTTATGTATTATCTGTGGCTATATCCAGTGATTCAGAGTTCATCGTATCGGGAAGTTAAGATTAAACGGTGAGACTATGGGACGTCAAGACAGGTACCTGTAAGACCATGAGTGGTCACACACATTATGTATTATCTGTGGCTATATCCAGTGATTCAGAGTTCATCGTATCGGGAAGTGGAGATTATACGGTGAGACTATGGGACGTCAAGACAGGTACCTGTAAGACCATGAGTGGTCACACACATTATGTATTATCTGTGGCTATATCCAGTGATTCAGAGTTCATCGTATCGGGAAGTTAAGATTAGACGGTGAGACTATGGGACGTCAAGACAGGTACCTGTAAGACCATGAGTGGTCACACTAGTTATGTATTATCTGTGGCTATATCCAGTGATTCAGAGTTCATCGTATCGGGAAGTTAAGATTAAACGGTGAGACTATGGGACGTCAAGACAGGTACCTGTAAGACCATGAGTGGTCACACTAGTTATGTATTATCTGTGGCTATATCCAGTGATTCAGAGTTCATCGTATCGGGAAGTTAAGATTAAACGGTGAGACTATGGGACGTCAAGACAGGTACCTGTAAGACCATGAGTGGTCACACACATTATGTATTATCTGTGGCTATATCCAGTGATTCAGAGTTCATCGTATCGGGAAGTTAAGATTAGACGGTGAGACTATGGGACGTCAAGACAGGTACCTGTAAGACCATGAGTGGTCACACTAGTTATGTATTATCTGTGGCGATATCCAGTGATTCAGAGTTCATCGTATCGGGAAGTGGAGATTATACGGTGAGACTATGGAACGTCAAGACAGGTACCTGTAAGACCATGAGTGGTCACACTAGTTATGTATTATCTGTGGCTATATCCAGTGATTCAGAGTTCATCGTATCGGGAAGTTAAGATTAAACGGTGAGACTATGGGACGTCAAGACAGGTACCTGTAAGACCATGAGTGGTCACACTAGTTATGTATTATCTGTGGCTATATCCAGTGATTCAGAGTTCATCGTATCGGGAAGTTAAGATTAAACGGTGAGACTATGGGACGTCAAGACAGGTACCTGTAAGACCATGAGTGGTCACACTAGTTATGTATTATCTGTGGCTATATCCAGTGATTCAGAGTTCATCGTATCGGGAAGTTAAGATTAAACGGTGAGACTATGGGACGTCAAGACAGGTACCTGTAAGACCATGAGTGGTCACACTAGTTATGTATTATCTGTGGCTATATCCAGTGATTCAGAGTTCATCGTATCGGGAAGTGGAGATTAGACGGTGAGACTATGGGACGTCAAGACAGGTACCTGTAAGACCATGAGTGGTCACACTAGTTATGTATTATCTGTGGCTATATCCAGTGATTCAGAGTTCATCGTATCGGGAAGTGGAGATTATACGGTGAGACTATGGAACGTCAAGACAGGTACCTGTAAGACCATGAGTGGTCACACTAGTTATGTATTATCTGTGGCGATATCCAGTGATTCAGAGTTCATCGTATCGGGAAGTGGAGATTATACGGTGAGACTATGGAACGTCAAGACAGGTACCTGTAAGACCATGAGTGGTCACACTAGTTATGTATTATCTGTGGCTATATCCAGTGATTCAGAGTTCATCGTATCGGGAAGTTAAGATTAAACGGTGAGACTATGGGACGTCAAGACAGGTACCTGTAAGACCATGAGTGGTCACACACATTATGTATTATCTGTGGCTATATCCAGTGATTCAGAGTTCATCGTATCGGGAAGTTAAGATTAGACGGTGAGACTATGGGACGTCAAGACAGGTACCTGTAAGACCATGAGTGGTCACACACATTATGTATTATCTGTGGCTATATCCAGTGATTCAGAGTTCATCGTATCGGGAAGTGGAGATTATACGGTGAGACTATGGAACGTCAAGACAGGTACCTGTAAGACCATGAGTGGTCACACTAGTTATGTATTATCTGTGGCTATATCCAGTGATTCAGAGTTCATCGTATCGGGAAGTTAAGATTAAACGGTGAGACTATGGGACGTCAAGACAGGTACCTGTAAGACCATGAGTGGTCACACACATTATGTATTATCTGTGGCTATATCCAGTGATTCAGAGTTCATCGTATCGGGAAGTGGAGATTATACGGTGAGACTATGGGACGTCAAGACAGGTACCTGTAAGACCATGAGTGGTCACACTAGTTATGTATTATCTGTGGCTATATCCAGTGATTCAGAGTTCATCGTATCGGGAAGTTAAGATTAAACGGTGAGACTATGGGACGTCAAGACAGGTACCTGTAAGACCATGAGTGGTCACACTAGTTATGTATTATCTGTGGCTATATCCAGTGATTCAGAGTTCATCGTATCGGGAAGTTAAGATTAAACGGTGAGACTATGGGACGTCAAGACAGGTACCTGTAAGACCATGAGTGGTCACACACATTATGTATTATCTGTGGCTATATCCAGTGATTCAGAGTTCATCGTATCGGGAAGTGGAGATTATACGGTGAGACTATGGGACGTCAAGACAGGTACCTGTAAGACCATGAGTGGTCACACACATTATGTATTATCTGTGGCTATATCCAGTGATTCAGAGTTCATCGTATCGGGAAGTTAAGATTAAACGGTGAGACTATGGGACGTCAAGACAGGTACCTGTAAGACCATGAGTGGTCACACACATTATGTATTATCTGTGGCTATATCCAGTGATTCAGAGTTCATCGTATCGGGAAGTGGAGATTATACGGTGAGACTATGGAACGTCAAGACAGGTACCTGTAAGACCATGAGTGGTCACACACATTATGTATTATCTGTGGCTATATCCAGTGATTCAGAGTTCATCGTATCGGGAAGTTAAGATTAGACGGTGAGACTATGGGACGTCAAGACAGGTACCTGTAAGACCATGAGTGGTCACACACATTATGTATTATCTGTGGCTATATCCAGTGATTCAGAGTTCATCGTATCGGGAAGTGGAGATTAGACGGTGAGACTATGGGACGTCAAGACAGGTACCTGTAAGACCATGAGTGGT
This sequence comes from Loxodes magnus, assembly GCA_946699065.1. Taxonomy (NCBI): domain Eukaryota; phylum Ciliophora; class Karyorelictea; order Loxodida; family Loxodidae; genus Loxodes; species Loxodes magnus. Next base: position 16,782 of record CAMPDV010004008.1, read on the forward strand.
CACACACATTATGTATTATCTGTGGCTATATCCAGTGATTCAGAGTTCATCGTATCGGGAAGTGGAGATTATACGGTGAGACTATGGGACGTCAAGACAGGTACCTGTAAGACCATGAGTGGTCACACTAGTTATGTATTATCTGTGGCTATATCCAGTGATTCAGAGTTCATCGTATCGGGAAGTGGAGATTATACGGTGAGACTATGGAACGTCAAGACAGGTACCTGTAAGACCATGAGTGGTCACACTAGTTATGTATTATCTGTGGCTATATCCAGTGATTCAGAGTTCATCGTATCGGGAAGTTAAGATTAGACGGTGAGACTATGGGACGTCAAGACAGGTACCTGTAAGACCATGAGTGGTCACACACATTATGTATTATCTGTGGCTATATCCAGTGATTCAGAGTTCATCGTATCGGGAAGTGGAGATTATACGGTGAGACTATGGAACGTCAAGACAGGTACCTGTAAGACCATGAGTGGTCACACTAGTTATGTATTATCTGTGGCTATATCCAGTGATTCAGAGTTCATCGTATCGGGAAGTTAAGATTAAACGGTGAGACTATGGGACGTCAAGACAGGTACCTGTAAGACCATGAGTGGTCACACTAGTTATGTATTATCTGTGGCTATATCCAGTGATTCAGAGTTCATCGTATCGGGAAGTTAAGATTAAACGGTGAGACTATGGGACGTCAAGACAGGTACCTGTAAGACCATGAGTGGTCACACACATTATGTATTATCTGTGGCTATATCCAGTGATTCAGAGTTCATCGTATCGGGAAGTGGAGATTATACGGTGAGACTATGGGACGTCAAGACAGGTATCTGTAAGACCATGAGTGGTCATACTAGTTATGTATTATCTGTGGCTATATCCAGTGATTCAGAGTTCATCGTATCGGGAAGTTAAGATTATACGGTGAGACTATGGAACGTCAAGACAGGTACCTGTAAGACCATGAGTGGTCACACTAGTTATGTATTATCTGTGGCTATATCCAGTGATTCAGAGTTCATCGTATCGGGAAGTTAAGATTAAACGGTGAGACTATGGGACGTCAAGACAGGTACCTGTAAGACCATGAGTGGTCACACTAGTTATGTATTATCTGTGGCTATATCCAGTGATTCAGAGTTCATCGTATCGGGAAGTTAAGATTAAACGGTGAGACTATGGGACGTCAAGACAGGTACCTGTAAGACCATGAGTGGTCACACACATTATGTATTATCTGTGGCTATATCCAGTGATTCAGAGTTCATCGTATCGGGAAGTTAAGATTAAACGGTGAGACTATGGAACGTCAAGACAGGTACCTGTAAGACCATGAGTGGTCACACTAGTTATGTATTATCTGTGGCTATATCCAGTGATTCAGAGTTCATCGTATCGGGAAGTGGAGATTATACGGTGAGACTATGGGACGTCAAGACAGGTACCTGTAAGACCATGAGTGGTCACACTAGTTATGTATTATCTGTGGCTATATCCAGTGATTCAGAGTTCATCGTATCGGGAAGTTAAGATTAGACGGTGAGACTATGGGACGTCAAGACAGGTACCTGTAAGACCATGAGTGGTCACACACATTATGTATTATCTGTGGCTATATCCAGTGATTCAGAGTTCATCGTATCGGGAAGTGGAGATTATACGGTGAGACTATGGGACGTCAAGACAGGTACCTGTAAGACCATGAGTGGTCACACTAGTTATGTATTATCTGTGGCTATATCCAGTGATTCAGAGTTCATCGTATCGGGAAGTGGAGATTATACGGTGAGACTATGGGACGTCAAGACAGGTACCTGTAAGACCATGAGTGGTCACACTAGTTATGTATTATCTGTGGCTATATCCAGTGATTCAGAGTTCATCGTATCGGGAAGTTAAGATTAAACGGTGAGACTATGGGACGTCAAGACAGGTACCTGTAAGACCATGAGTGGTCACACTAGTTATGTATTATCTGTGGCTATATCCAGTGATTCAGAGTTCATCGTATCGGGAAGTGGAGATTATACGGTGAGACTATGGAACGTCAAGACAGGTACCTGTAAGACCATGAGTGGTCACACTAGTTATGTATTATCTGTGGCTATATCCAGTGATTCAGAGTTCATCGTATCGGGAAGTTAAGATTAGACGGTGAGACTATGGGACGTCAAGACAGGTACCTGTAAGACCATGAGTGGTCACACACATTATGTATTATCTGTGGCTATATCCAGTGATTCAGAGTTCATCGTATCGGGAAGTGGAGATTATACGGTGAGACTATGGGACGTCAAGACAGGTACCTGTAAGACCATGAGTGGTCACACTAGTTATGTATTATCTGTGGCTATATCCAGTGATTCAGAGTTCATCGTATCGGGAAGTGGAGATTATACGGTGAGACTATGGGACGTCAAGACAGGTACCTGTAAGACCATGAGTGGTCACACTAGTTATGTATTATCTGTGGCTATATCCAGTGATTCAGAGTTCATCGTATCGGGAAGTTAAGATTAAACGGTGAGACTATGGGACGTCAAGACAGGTACCTGTAAGACCATGAGTGGTCACACTAGTTATGTATTATCTGTGGCTATATCCAGTGATTCAGAGTTCATCGCATCGGGAAGTTAAGATTAGACGGTGAGACTATGGGACGTCAAGACAGGTACCTGTAAGACCATGAGTGGTCACACTAGTTATGTATTATCTGTGGCTATATCCAGTGATTCAGAGTTCATCGTATCGGGAAGTTATTATTATACGGTGAGACTATGGGACGTCAAGACAGGTACCTGTAAGACCATGAGTGGTCACACACATTATGTATTATCTGTGGCTATATCCAGTGATTCAGAGTTCATCGTATCGGGAAGTTAAGATTAGACGGTGAGACTATGGGACGTCAAGACAGGTACCTGTAAGACCATGAGTGGTCACACTAGTTATGTATTATCTGTGGCTATATCCAGTGATTCAGAGTTCATCGTATCGGGAAGTTAAGATTAAACGGTGAGACTATGGGACGTCAAGACAGGTACCCTGTAAGACCATGAGTGGTCACACTAGTTATGTATTATCTGTGGCTATATCCAGTGATTCAGAGTTCATCGCATCGGGAAGTTAAGATTAGACGGTGAGACTATGGGACGTCAAGGACAGGTACCTGTAAGACCATGAGTGGTCACACTAGTTATGTATTATCTGTGGCTATATCCAGTGATTCAGAGTTCATCGTATCGGGAAGTTAAGATTAGACGGTGAGACTATGGGACGTCAAGACAGGTACCTGTAAGACCATGAGTGGTCACACAAATTAGGTATCTGCTGTGGCTATATCCAGTGATTCAGAGTTCATCGTATCGGGAAGTTAAGATTAGACGGTGAGACTATGGGACGTCAAGACAGGTACCTGTAAGACCATGAGTGGTCACACTAGTTATGTATTATCTGTGGCTATATCCAGTGATTCAGAGTTCATCGTATCGGGAAGTTAAGATTAAACGGTGAGACTATGGGGACGTCAAGACAGGGTACCTGTAAGACCATGAGTGGTCACACTAGTTATGTATTATCTGTGGCTATATCCAGTGATTCAGAGTTCATCGTATCGGGAAGTGGAGATTATACGGTGAGACTATGGGACGTCAAGACAGGTACCTGTAAGACCATGAGTGGTCACACACATTATGTATTATCTGTGGCTATATCCAGTGATTCAGAGTTCATCGTATCGGGAAGTGGAGATTAGACGGTGAGACTATGGGACGTCAAGACAGGTACCTGTAAGACCATGAGTGGTCACACTAGTTATGTATTATCTGTGGCTATATCCAGTGATTCAGAGTTCATCGTATCGGGAAGTTATTATTATACGGTGAGACTATGGGACGTCAAGACAGGTACCTGTAAGACCCATGAGTGGTCACACACATTATTGTATTATCTGTGGCTATATCCAGTGATTCAGAGTTCATCGTATCGGGAAGTTAAGATTAGACGGGTGAGACTATGGGACGTCAAGACAGGTACCTGTAAGACCATGAGTGGTCACACCAAATTAGGTATCTGCTGTGGCTATATCCAGTGATTCAGAGTTCATCGTATCGGGAAGTGGAGATTATACGGTGAGACTATGGAACGTCAAGACAGGTACCTGTAAGACCATGAGTGGTCACACACATTATGTATTATCTGTGGCTATATCCAGTGATTCAGAGTTCATCGTATCGGGAAGTTAAGATTAGACGGTGAGACTATGGGACGTCAAGACAGGTACCTGTAAGACCATGAGTGGTCACACACATTATGTATTATCTGTGGCTATATCCAGTGATTCAGAGTTCATCGTATCGGGAAGTTAAGATTAGACGGTGAGACTATGGGACGTCAAGACAGGTACCTGTAAGACCATGAGTGGTCACACTAGTTATGTATTATCTGTGGCTATATCCAGTGATTCAGAGTTCATCGTATCGGGAAGTTAAGATTAGACGGTGAGACTATGGGACGTCAAGACAGGTACCTGTAAGACCATGAGTGGTCACACACATTATGTATTATCTGTGGCTATATCCAGTGATTCAGAGTTCATCGTATCGGGAAGTGGAGATTAGACGGTGAGACTATGGGACGTCAAGACAGGTACCTGTAAGACCATGAGTGGTCACACTAGTTATGTATTATCTGTGGCTATATCCAGTGATTCAGAGTTCATCGTATCGGGAAGTTAAGATTAGACGGTGAGACTATGGGACGTCAAGACAGGTACCTGTAAGACCATGAGTGGTCACACTAGTTATGTATTATCTGTGGCTATATCCAGTGATTCAGAGTTCATCGTATCGGGAAGTTAAGATTAAACGGTGAGACTATGGGACGTCAAGACAGGTACCTGTAAGACCATGAGTGGTCACACTAGTTATGTATTATCTGTGGCTATATCCAGTGATTCAGAGTTCATCGCATCGGGAAGTTAAGATTAGACGGTGAGACTATGGGACGTCAAGACAGGTACCTGTAAGACCATGAGTGGTCACACTAGTTATGTATTATCTGTGGCTATATCCAGTGATTCAGAGTTCATCGTATCGGGAAGTGGAGATTATACGGTGAGACTATGGGACGTCAAGACAGGTACCTGTAAGACCATGAGTGGTCACACTAATTATGTATTATCTGTGGCTATATCCAGTGATTCAGAGTTCATCGTATCGGGAAGTGGAGATTATACGGTGAGACTATGGGACGTCAAGACAGGTACCTGTAAGACCATGAGTGGTCACACACATTATGTATTATCTGTGGCTATATCCAGTGATTCAGAGTTCATCGTATCGGGAAGTTAAGATTAGACGGTGAGGACTATGGGACGTCAAGACAGGTACCTGTAAGACCTGAGTTGGTCACACTAGTTATAGTATTATCTGTGGGCTATATCCAGTGATTCAGAGTTCATCGTATCGGGAAGTAAGATTAAACGGTGAGACTATGGGACGTCAAGACAGGTACCTGTAAGACCATGAGTGGTCACACTAGTTGTATTATCTGTGGCTATATCCAGTGATTCAGAGTTCATCGCATCGGGAAGTTAAGATTAGACGGTGAGACTATGGGACGTCAAGACAGGTACCTGTAAGACCATGAGTGGTCACACACATTATGTATTATCTGTGGCTATATCCAGTGATTCAGAGTTCATCGTATCGGGAAGTTAAGATTAGACGGTGAGACTATGGGACGTCAAGACAGGTACCTGTAAGACCATGAGTGGTCACACCAAATTAGGTATACTCTGTGGCTATATCCAGTGATTCAGAGTTCATCGTATCGGGAAGTGGAGATTATACGGTGAGACTATGGGACGTCAAGACAGGTACCTGTAAGACCATGAGTGGTCACACTAGTTATGTATTATCTGTGGCTATATCCAGTGATTCCAGAGTTCATCGTATCGGGAAGTGGAGATTATACGGTGAGACTATGGGAACGTCAAGACAGGTACCTGGTAAGACCATGAGTGGTCACACTAGTTATGTATTATCTGTGGCTATATCCAGTGATTCAGAGTTCATCGTATCGGAAGTTAAGATTAGACGGTGAGACTATGGGGACGTCAAGACAGGTACCTGTAAGACCATGAGTGGTCACACACATTATGTATTATCTGTGGCTATATCCAGTGATTCAGAGTTCATCGTATCGGGAAGTGGAGATTATAGACGGTGAGACTATGGGACGTCAAGACAGGTACCTGTAAGACCATGAGTGGTCACACTAGTTATGTATTATCTGTGGCTATATCCAGTGATTCAGAGTTCATCGTATCGGGAAGTTATTATTATACGGTGAGACTATGGGACGTCAAGACAGGTACCTGTAAGACCATGAGTGGTCACACTAGTTATGTATTATCTGTGGCTATATCCAGTGATTCAGAGTTCATCGTATCGGGAAGTTAAGATTAAACGGTGAGACTATGGGACGTCAAGACAGGTACCTGTAAGACCATGAGTGGTCACACTAGTTATGTATTATCTGTGGCTATATCCAGTGATTCAGAGTTCATCGTATCGGGAAGTTAAGATTAAACGGTGAGACTATGGGACGTCAAGACAGGTACCTGTAAGACATGAGTGGTCACACTAGTTATGTATTATCTGTGGCTATATCCAGTGATTCAGAGTTCATCGTATCGGAAGTTAAGATTAAACGGTGAGACTATGGGGACGTCAAGACAGGTACCTGTAAGACCATGAGTGGTCACACTAGTTATGTATTATCTGTGGCTATATCCAGTGATTCAGAGTTCATCGTATCGGGAAGTTAAGATTATACGGTGAGACTATGGGACGTCAAGACAGGTACCTGTAAGACCATGAGTGGTCACACACATATGTATTATCTGTGGCTATATCCAGTGATTCAGAGTTCATCGTATTCGGAAGTGGAGATTAGACGGTGAGACTATGGGACGTCAAGACAGGTACCTGTAAGACCATGAGTGGTCACACACATTATGTATTATCAGTGGCTATATCCAGTGATTCAGAGTTCATCGTATCGGGAAGTTATGATAAGACGGTGAGACTATGGGGACGTCAAGACAGGTACCTGTAAGACCATGAGTGGTCACACACATTATGTATTATCTGTGGCTATATCCAGTGATTCAGAGTTCATCGTATCGGGAAGTGGAGATTATACGGTGAGACTATGGGACGTCAAGACAGGTACCTGTAAGACCATGAGTGGTCACACTAGTTATGTATTATCTGTGGCTATATCCAGTGATTCAGAGTTCATCGTATCGGGAAGTTAAGATTATACGGTGAGACTATGGGACGTCAAGACAGGTACCTGTAAGACCATGAGTGGTCCACACTAGTTATGTATTATCTGTGGCTATATCCAGTGATTCAGAGTTCATCGATTCGGGAAGTTAAGATTAGACGGTGAGACTATGGGACGTCAAGACAGGTACCTGTAAGACCATGAGTGGTCACACAAATTAGGTATCCTGCTGTGGCTATATCCAGTGATTCAGAGTTCATCGTATCGGGGAAGTGGAGATTATACGGTGAGACTATGGAACGTCAAGACAGGTACCTGTAAGACCATGAGTGGTCACACACATTATGTATTATCTGTGGCTATATCCAGTGATTCAGAGTTCATCGTATCGGGAAGTTAAGATTAGACGGTGAGACTATGGGACGTCAAGACAGGTACCTGTAAGACCATGAGTGGTCACACACATTATGTATTATCTGTGGCTATATCCAGTGATTCAGAGTTCATCGTATCGGGAAGTTAAGATTAGACGGTGAGACTATGGGACGTCAAGACAGGTACCTGTAAGACCATGAGTGGTCACACTAGTTATGTATTATCTGTGGCTATATCCAGTGATTCAGAGTTCATCGTATCGGAAGTTAAGATTAGACGGTGAGACTATGGGGACGTCAAGACAGGTACCTGTAAGACCATGAGTGGTCACACTAGTTATGTATTATCTGTGGCTATATCCAGTGATTCAGAGTTCATCGTATCGGGAAGTGGAGATTAGACGGTGAGACTATGGGACGTCAAGACATGGTACCTGTAAGACCATGAGTGGTCACACTAGTTATGTATTATCTGTGGCTATAATCCAGTGATTCAGAGTTCATCGTATCGGGGAAGTTAAGATTAGACGGTGAGACTATGGGACGTCAAGACAGGTACCTGTAAGACCATGAGTGGTCACACTAGTTATGTATTATCTGTGGCTATATCCAGTGATTCAGAGTTCATCGTATCGGGAAGTTAAGATTAAACGGTGAGACTATGGGACGTCAAGACAGGTACCCTGTAAGGACCATGAGTGGTCACACTAGTTATGTATTATCTGTGGCTATATCCAGTGATTCAGAGTTCATCGTATCGGGAAGTTAAGATTATACGGTGAGACTATGGGACGTCAAGACAGGTACCTGTAAGACCATGAGTGGTCACACACATTATGTATTATCTGTGGCTATATCCAGTGATTCAGAGTTCATCGTATCGGGAAGTGGAGATTAGACGGTGAGACTATGGGACGTCAAGACAGGTACCTGTAAGACCATGAGTGGTCACACTAATTATGTATTATCAGTGGCTATATCCAGTGATTCAGAGTTCATCGTATCGGGAAGTTATGATAAGACGGTGAGACTATGGGACGTCAAGACAGGTACCTGTAAGACCATGAGTGGTCACACACATTATGTATTATCTGTGGCTATATCCAGTGATTCAGAGTTCATCGTATCGGGAAGTGGAGATTATACGGTGAGACTATGGGACGTCAAGACAGGTACCTGTAAGACCATGAGTGGTCACCACTAGTTATGTATTATCTGTGGCTATATCCAGTGATTCAGAGTTCATCGTATCGGGAAGTTAAGATTAGACGGTGAGACTATGGGACGTCAAGACAGGTACCTGTAAGACCATGAGTGGTCACACACATTATGTATTATCTGTGGCTATATCCAGTGATTCAGAGTTCATCGTATCGGGAAGTTAAGATTAGACGGTGAGACTATGGGACGTCAAGACAGGTACCTGTAAGACCATGAGTGGTCACACACATTATGTATTTATCTGTGGCTATATCCAGTGATTCAGAGTTCATCGTATCGGGAAGTGGAGATTATACGGTGAGACTATGGGACGTCAAGACAGGTACCTGTAAGACAATGAGTGGTCACACTAATTATGTATTATCAGTGGCTATATCCAGTGATTCCGAGTTCATCGTATCGGGAAGTGGAGATTAGACGGTGAGACTATGGGACGTCAAGACAGGTACCTGTAAGACCATGAGTGGTCACACACATTATGTATTATCTGTGGCTATATCCAGTGATTCAGAGGTTCATCGTATCGGGAAGTTAAGATTAGACGGTGAGACTATGGGACGCAAGACAGGTACCTGTAAGACCATGAGTGGTCACACACATTATGTATTATCTGTGGCTATATCCAGTGATTCAGAGTTCATCGTATCGGGAAGTTAAGATTAGACGGTGAGACTATGGGACGTCAAGACAGGTACCTGTAAGACCATGAGTGGTCACACACATTATGTATTATCTGTGGCTATATCCAGTGATTCAGAGTTCATCGCATCGGGAAGTGGAGATTATACGGTGAGACTATGGGACGTCAAGACAGGTACCTGTAAGACCATGAGTGGTCACACTAGTTATGTATTATCTGTGGCTATATCCAGTGATTCAGAGTTCATCGTATCGGGAAGTTAAGATTATACGGTGTGAGACTATGGGACGTCAAGACAGGTACCTGTAAGACCATGAGTGGTCACACACATTATGTATTATCTGTGGCTATATCCAGTGATTCAGAGTTCATCGTATCGGGAAGTTAAGATTAGACGGTGAGACTATGGGACGTCAAGACAGGTACCTGTAAGACCATGAGTGGTCACACACATTATGTATTATCTGTGGCTATATCCAGTGATTCAGAGTTCATCGTATCGGGAAGTGGAGATTATACGGTGAGACTATGGAACGTCAAGACAGGTACCTGTAAGACCATGAGTGGTCACACACATTATGTATTATCTGTGGCTATATCCAGTGATTCAGAGTTAATCGTATCGGGAAGTTAAGATTAGACGGTGAGACTATGGGACGTCAAGACAGGTACCTGTAAGACCATGGAGTGGTCACACACATTATGTATTATCTGTGGCTATATCCAGTGATTCAGAGTTCATCGTATCGGGAAGTGGAGATTAGACGGTGAGACTATGGGACGTCAAGACAGGTACCTGTAAGACCATGAGTGGTCACACACATTATGTATTATCTGTGGCTATATCCAGTGATTCAGAGTTCATCGTATCGGGAAGTGGAGATTATACGGTGAGACTATGGAACGTCAAGACAGGTACCTGTAAGACCATGAGTGGGTCACACACATTATGTATTATCTGTGGCTATATCCAGTGATTCAGAGTTCATCGTATCGGGAAGTTAAGATTAGACGGTGAGACTATGGGACGTCAAGACAGGTACCTGTAAGACCATGAGTGGTCACACACATTATGTATTATCTGTGGCTATATCCAGTGATTCAGAGTTCATCGTATCGGGAAGTGGAGATTAGACGGTGAGACTATGGGACGTCAAGACAGGTACCTGTAAGACCATGAGTGGTCACACTAGTTATGTATTATCTGTGGCTATATCCAGTGATTCAGAGTTCATCGTATCGGGAAGTTAAGATTAGACGGTGAGGACTATGGGACGTCAAGACAGGTACCTGTAAGACCATGAGTGGTCACACTAGTTATGTATTATCTGTGGCTATATCCAGTGATTCAGAGTTCATCGTATCGGGGAAGTTAAGATTAAACGGTGAGACTATGGGACGTCAAGACAGGTACCTGTAAGACCATGAGTGGTCACACCACATTATGTATTATCTGTGGCTATATCCAGTGATTCAGAGTTCATCGTATCGGGAAGTGGAGATTATACGGTGAGACTATGGAACGTCAAGACAGGTACCTGTAAGACCATGAGTGGTCACACTCATTATGTATTATCTGTGGCTATATCCAGTGATTCAGAGTTCATCGTATCGGGAAGTTAAGATTAGACGGTGAGGACTATGGGACGTCAAGACAGGTACCTGTAAGACCATGAGTGGTCACACATCACTTATGTATTATCTGTGGCTATATCCAGTGATTCAGAGTTCATCGTATCGGGAAGTGGAGATTATACGGTGAGACTATGGGACGTCAAGACAGGTACCTGTAAGACCATGAGTGGTCACACTAGTTATGTATTATCGGTGGCTATATCCAGTGATTCAGAGTTCATCGTATCGGGAAGTTAAGATTAGACGGTGAGACTATGGGGACGTCAAGACAGGTACCTGTAAGACCATGAGTGGTCACACTAGTTATGTATTATCTGTGGCTATATCCAGTGATTCAGAGTTCATCGTATCGGGAAGTTAAGATTAGACGGTGAGACTATGGGACGTCAAGACAGGTACCTGTAAGACCATGAGTGGTCACACTAGTTATGTATTATCTGTGGCTATATCCAGTGATTCAGAGTTCATCGTATCGGGAAGTTAAGATTAAACGGTGAGACTATGGGACGTCAAGACAGGTACCTGTAAGACCATGAGTGGTCACACTAGTTATGTATTATCTGTGGCTATATCCAGTGATTCAGAGTTCATCGCATCGGGAAGTTAAGATTAGACGGTGAGACTATGGGACGTCAAGACAGGTACCTGTAAGACCATGAGTGGTCACACTAGTTATGTATTATCTGTGGCTATATCCAGTGATTCAGAGTTCATCGTATCGGGAAGTTAAGATTATACGGTGAGACTATGGGACGTCAAGACAGGTACCTGTAAGACCATGAGTGGTCACACACATTATGTATTATCTGTGGCTATATCCAGTGATTCAGAGTTCATCGTATCAGGAAGTTAAGATTAGACGGTGAGACTATGGGAACGTCAAGACAGGTACCTGTAAGACCATGAGTGGTCACACTAGTAACTAGTGTGACCACTCATGGTCTTACAGGTACCTGTCTTGACGTCCCATAGTCTCACCGTCTAATCTTAACTTCCTGATACGATGAACTCTGAATCACTGGATATAGCCACAGATAATACATAATGTGTGTGACCACTCATGGTCTTACAGGTACCTGTCTTGACGTCCCATAGTCTCACCGTATAATCTTAACTTCCCGATACGATGAACTCTGAATCACTGGATATAGCCACAGATAATACATAACTAGTGTGACCACTCATGGTCTTACAGGTACCTGTCTTGACGTCCCATAGTCTCACCGTCTAATCTTAACTTCCCGATGCGATGACTCTGAATCACTGGATATAGCCACAGATAATACATAACTAGTGTGACCACTCATGGTCTTACAGGTACCTGTCTTGACGTCCCATAGTCTCACCGTTTAATCTTAACTTCCCGATACGATGAACTCTGAATCACTGGATATAGCCACAGATAATACATAACTAGTGTGACCACTCATGGTCTTACAGGTACCTGTCTTGACGTCCCGCATAGTCTCACCGTCTAATCTTAACTTCCCGATACGATGAACTCTGAATCACTGGATATAGCCACAGATAATACATAACTAGTGTGACCACTCATGGTCTTACAGGTACCTGTCTTGACGTCCCATAGTCTCACCGTCTAATCTTAACTTCCCGATACGATGAACTCTGAATCACTGGATATAGCCACAGATAATACATTAACTAGTGTGACCACTCATGGTCTTACAGGTACCTGTCTTGACGTCCCATAGTCTCACCGTATAATCTCCACTTCCCGATACGATGAACTCTGAATCACTGGATATAGCCACAGATAATACATAATGTGTGTGACCACTCATGGGTCTTACAGGGTACCTGTCTTGACGTCCCATAGTCTCACCGTCTAATCTTAACTTCCCGATACGATGAACTCTGAATCACTGGATATAGCCACAGATAATACATAATGTGTGTGACCACTCATGGTCTTACAGGTACCTGTCTTGACGTTCCATAGTCTCACCGTATAATCTCCACTTCCCGATACGATGAACTCTGAATCACTGGATATAGCCACAGATAATACATAATGTGTGTGACCACTCATGGTCTTACAGGTACCTGTCTTGACGTCCCATAGTCTCACCGTTTAATCTTAACTTCCCGATACGATGAACTCTGAATCACTGGATATAGCCACAGATAATACATAACTAGTGTGACCACTCATGGTCTTACAGGTACCTGTCTTGACGTCCCATAGTCTCACCGTCTAATCTTAACTTCCCGATACGATGAACTCTGAATCACTGGATATAGCCACAGATAATACATAACTAGTGTGACCACTCATGGTCTTACAGGTACCTGTCTTGACGTCCCATAGTCTCACCGTCTAATCTCCACTTCCCGATACGATGAACTCTGAATCACTGGATATAGCCACAGATAATACATAATGTGTGTGACCACTCATGGTCTTACAGGTACCTGTCTTGACGTCCCATAGTCTCACCGTCTAATCTTAACTTCCCGATACGATGAACTCTGAATCACTGGATATAGCCACAGATAATACATAATGTGTGTGACCACTCATGGTCTTACAGGTACCTGTCTTGGACGTTCCATAGTCTCACCGTATAATCTCCACTTCCCGATACGATGAACTCTGAATCACTGGATATAGCCACAGATAATACATAATGTGTGTGACCACTCATGGTCTTACAGGTACCTGTCTTGACGTCCCATAGTCTCACCGTCTAATCTCCACTTCCCGATACGATGAACTCTGAATCACTGGATATAGCCACAGATAATACATAATGTGTGTGACCACTCATGGTCTTACAGGTACCTGTCTTGACGTCCCATAGTCTCACCGTCTAATCTTAACTTCCCGATACGATTAACTCTGAATCACTGGATATAGCCACAGATAATACATAATGTGTGTGACCACTCATGGTCTTACAGGTACCTGTCTTGACGTTCCATAGTCTCACCGTATAATCTCCACTTCCCGATACGATGAACTCTGAATCACTGGATATAGCCACAGATAATACATAATGTGTGTGACCACTCATGGTCTTACAGGTACCTGTCTTGACGTCCCATAGTCTCACCGTCTAATCTTAACTTCCCGATACGATGAACTCTGAATCACTGGATATAGCCACAGATAATACATAATGTGTGTGACCACTCATGGTCTTACAGGTACCTGTCTTGACGTCCCATAGTCTCACCGTATAATCTTAACTTCCCGATACGATGAACTCTGAATCACTGGATATAGCCACAGATAATACATAACTAGTGTGACCACTCATGGTCTTACAGGTACCTGTCTTGACGTCCCATAGTCTCACCGTATAATCTCCACTTCCCGATGCGATGAACTCTGAATCACTGGATATAGCCACAGATTAATACATAATGTGTGTGACCACTCATGGTCTTACAGGTACCTGTCTTGACGTCCCATAGTCTCACCGTCTAATCTTAACTTCCCGATACGATGAACTCTGAATCACTGGATATAGCCACAGATAATACATAATGTGTGTGACCACTCATGGTCTTACAGGTACCTGTCTTGACGTCCCATAGTCCTCACCGTCTAATCTTAACTTCCCGATACGATGAACTCTGAATCACTGGATATAGCCACAGATAATACATAATGTGTGTGACCACTCATGGTCTTACAGGTACCTGTCTTGACGTCCCATAGTCTCACCGTCTAATCTCCACTTCCCGATACGATGAACTCTGAATCACTGGATATAGCCACTGATAATACATAATTAGTGTGACCACTCATTGTCTTACAGGTACCTGTCTTGACGTCCCATAGTCTCACCGTATAATCTCCACTTCCCGATACGATGAACTCTGAATCACTGGATATAGCCACAGATAATACATAATGTGTGTGACCACTCATGGTCTTACAGGTACCTGTCTTGACGTCCCATAGTCTCACCGTCTAATCTTAACTTCCCGATACGATGAACTCTGAATCACTGGATATAGCCACAGATAATACATAATGTGTGTGACCACTCATGGTCTTACAGGTACCTGTCTTGACGTCCCATAGTCTCACCGTCTAATCTTAACTTCCCGATACGATGAACTCTGAATCACTGGATATAGCCACAGATAATACATAACTAGTGTGACCACTCATGGTCTTACAGGTACCTGTCTTGACGTCCCATAGTCTCACCGTATAATCTCCACTTCCCGATACGATGAACTCTGAATCACTGGATATAGCCACAGATAATACATAATGTGTGTGACCACTCATGGTCTTACAGGTACCTGTCTTGACGTCCCATAGTCTCACCGTCTTATCATAACTTCCCGATACGATGAACTCTGAATCACTGGATATAGCCACTGATAATACATAATTAGTGTGACCACTCATGGTCTTACAGGTACCTGTCTTGACGTCCCATAGTCTCACCGTCTAATCTCCACTTCCCGATACGATGAACTCTGAATCACTGGATATAGCCACAGATAATACATAATGTGTGTGACCACTCATGGTCTTACAGGTACCTGTCTTGACGTCCCATAGTCTCACCGTATAATCTTAACTTCCCGATACGATGAACTCTGAATCACTGGATATAGCCACAGATAATACATAACTAGTGTGACCACTCATGGTCTTACAGGTACCTGTCTTGACGTCCCATAGTCTCACCGTTTAATCTTAACTTCCCGATACGATGAACTCTGAATCACTGGATATAGCCACAGATAATACATAACTAGTGTGACCACTCATGGTCTTACAGGTACCTGTCTTGACGTCCCATAGTCTCACCGTCTAATCTTAACTTCCCGATACGATGAACTCTGAATCACTGGATATAGCCACAGATAATACATAACTAGTGTGACCACTCATGGTCTTACAGGTACCTGTCTTGACGTCCCATAGTCTCACCGTCTAATCTCCACTTCCGATACGATGAACTCTGAATCACTGGATATAGCCACAGATAATACATAACTAGTGTGACCACTCATGGTCTTACAGGTACCTGTCTTGACGTCCCATAGTCTCACCGTCTAATCTTAACTTCCCGATACGATGAACTCTGAATCACTGGATATAGCCACAGATAATACATAACTAGTGTGACCACTCATGGTCTTACAGGTACCTGTCTTGACGTCCCATAGTCTCACCGTCTAATCTTAACTTCCCGATACGATGAACTCTGAATCACTGGATATAGCCACAGATAATACATAATGTGTGGTGACCACTCATGGTCTTACAGGTACCTGTCTTGACGTCCCATAGTCTCACCGTCTAATCTTAACTTCCCGATACGATGAACTCTGAATCACTGGATATAGCCACAGATAATACATAATGTGTGTGACCACTCATGGTCTTACAGGTACCTGTCTTGACGTTCCATAGTCTCACCGTATAATCTCCACTTCCCGATACGATGAACTCTGAATCACTGGATATAGCCACAGCAGATACCTAATTTGTGTGACCACTCATGGTCTTACAGGTACCTGTCTTGACGTCCCATAGTCTCACCGTCTAATCTTAACTTCCCGATACGATGAACTCTGAATCACTGGATATAGCCACAGATAATACATAACTAGTGTGACCACTCATGGTCTTACAGGTACCTGTCTTGACGTCCCATAGTCTCACCGTATAATCTTAACTTCCCGATACGATGAACTCTGAATCACTGGATATAGCCACAGATAATACATAACTAGTGTGACCACTCATGGTCTTACAGGTACCTGTCTTGACGTCCCATAGTCTCACCGTATAATCTCCACTTCCCGATACGATGAACTCTGAATCACTGGATATAGCCACAGATAATACATAATGTGTGTGACCACTCATGGTCTTACAGGTACCTGTCTTGACGTCCCATAGTCTCACCGTCTTATCATAACTTCCCGATACGATGAACTCTGAATCACTGGATATAGCCACTGATAATACATAATGTGTGTGACCACTCATGGTCTTACAGGTACCTGTCTTGACGTCCCATAGTCTCACCGTCTAATCTCCACTTCCCGATACGATGAACTCTGAATCACTGGATATAGCCACAGATAATACATAATGTGTGTGACCACTCATGGTCTTACAGGTACCTGTCTTGACGTCCCATAGTCCTCACCGTATAATCTTAACTTCCCGATACGATGAACTCTGAATCACTGGATATAGCCACAGATAATACATAACTAGTGTGACCACTCATGGTCTTTACAGGTACCTGTCTTGACGTCCCATAGTCTCACCGTTTAATCTTAACTTCCCGATACTATGAACTCTGAATCACTGGATATAGCCACAGATAATACATAACTAGTGTGACCACTCATGGTCTTACAGGTACCTGTCTTGACGTCCCATAGTCTCACCGTTTAATCTTAACTTCCCGATACGATGAACTCTGAATCACTGGATATAGCCACAGATAATACATAACTAGTGTGACCACTCATGGTCTTACAGGTACCTGTCTTGACGTCCCATAGTCTCACCGTTTAATCTTAACTTCCCGATACGATGAACTCTGAATCACTGGATATAGCCACAGATAATACATAACTAGTGTGACCACTCATGGTCTTACAGGTACCTGTCTTGACGTCCCATAGGTCTCACCGTATAATAATAACTTCCCGATACGATGAACTCTGAATCACTGGATATAGCCACAGATAATACATAACTAGTGTGACCACTCATGGTCTTACAGGTACCTGTCTTGACGTCCCATAGTCTCACCGTCTAATCTCCACTTCCCGATACGATGAACTCTGAATCACTGGATATAGCCACAGATAATACATAATGTGTGTGACCACTCATGTCTTACAGGTACCTGTCTTGACGTCCCATAGTCTCACCGTCTAATCTTAACTTCCCGATACGATGAACTCTGAATCACTGGATATAGCCACAGATAATACATAACTAGTGTGACCACTCATGGTCTTACAGGTACCTGTCTTGACGTTCCATAGTCTCACCGTATAATCTCCACTTCCCGATACGATGAACTCTGAATCACTGGATATAGCCACAGATAATACATAACTAGTGTGACCACTCATGGGTCTTACAGGTACCTGTCTTGACGTCCCATAGTCTCACCGTATAATCTCCACTTCCCGATACGATGAACTCTGAATCACTGGATTATAGCCACAGCAGATACCTAATTTGTGTGACCACTCATGGTCTTACAGGTACCTGTCTTGACGTCCCATAGTCTCACCGTCTAATCTTAACTTCCCGATACGATGAACTCTGAATCACTGGATATAGCCACAGATAATACATAATGTGTGTGACCACTCATGGTCTTACAGGTACCTGTCTTGACGTCCCATAGTCTCACCGTCTAATCTTAACTTCCCGATGCGATGAACTCTGAATCACTGGATATAGCCACAGATAATACATAACTAGTGTGACCACTCATGGTCTTACAGGTACCTGTCTTGACGTCCCATAGTCTCACCGTTTAATCTTAACTTCCCGATACGATGAACTCTGAATCACTGGATATAGCCACAGATAATACATAACTAGTGTGACCACTCATGGTCTTACAGGTACCTGTCTTGACGTCCCATAGTCTCACCGTCTAATCTTAACTTCCCGATACGATGAACTCTGAATCACTGGATATAGCCACAGATAATACATAATGTGTGTGACCACTCATGGTCTTACAGGTACCTGTCTTGACGTCCCATAGTCTCACCGTATAATCTCCACTTCCCGATACGATGAACTCTGAATCACTGGATATAGCCACAGATAATACATAATTAGTGTGACCACTCATGGTCTTACAGGGTACCTGTCCTTGACGTCCCATAGTCTCACCGTATAATCTCCACTTCCCGATACGATGAACTCTGAATCACTGGATATAGCCACAGATAATACATAACTAGTGGTGACCACTCATGGTCTTACAGGTACCTGGTCTTGACGTCCCATAGTCTCACCGTCTAATCTTAACTTCCCGATGCGATGAACTCTGAATCACTGGATATAGCCACAGATAATACATAACTAGTGTGACCACTCATGGTCTTACAGGTACCTGTCTTGACGTCCCATAGTCCTCACCGTTTAATCTTAACTTCCCGATACGATGAACTCTGAATCACTGGATATAGCCACAGATAATACATAACTTAGTGTGACCACTCATGGTCTTACAGGTACCTGTCTTGACGTCCCCATAGTCTCACCGTCTAATCTTAACTTCCCGATACGATGAACTCTGAATCACTGGATATAGCCACAGATAATACATAACTAGTGTGACCACTCATGGTCTTACAGGGTACCTGTCTTGACGTCCCATAGTCTCACCGTCTAATCTCCACTTCCCGATACGATGAACTCTGAATCACTGGATATAGCCACAGATAATACATAATGTGTGTGACCACTCATGGTCTTACAGGTACCTGTCTTGACGTCCCATAGTCTCACCGTCTAATCTTAACTTCCCGATACGATGAACTCTGAATCACTGGATATAGCCACAGATAATACATAACTAGTGTGACCACTCATGGTCTTACAGGTACCTGTCTTGACGTCCCATAGTCTCACCGTCTAATCTTAACTTCCCGATACGATGAACTCTGAATCACTGGATATAGCCACAGATAATACATAATGTGTGTGACCACTCATGGTCTTACAGGTACCTGTCTTGACGTCCCATAGTCTCACCGTCTAATCTTAACTTCCCGATACGATGAACTCTGAATCACTGGGATATAGCCACAGATAATACATAATGTGTGTGACCACTCATGGTCTTACAGGTACCTGTCTTGACGTTCCATAGTCTCACCGTATAATCTCCACTTCCCGATACGATGAACTCTGAATCACTGGATATAGCCACAGCAGATACCTAATTTGTGTGACCACTCATGGTCTTACAGGTACCTGTCTTGACGTCCCATAGTCTCACCGTCTAATCTTAACTTCCCGATACGATGAACTCTGAATCACTGGATATAGCCACAGATAATACATAATGTGTGTGACCACTCATGGTCTTACAGGTACCTGTCTTGACGTCCCATAGTCTCACCGTATAATAATAACTTCCCGATACGATGAACTCTGAATCACTGGATATAGCCACAGATAATACATAACTAGTGTGACCACTCATGGTCTTACAGGTACCTGTCTTGACGTCCCATAGTCTCACCGTCTAATCTCCACTTCCCGATACGATGAACTCTGAATCACTGGATATAGCCACAGATAATACATAATGTGTGTGACCACTCATGGTCTTACAGGTACCTGTCTTGACGTCCCATAGTCTCACCGTATAATCTCCACTTCCCGATACGATGAACTCTGAATCACTGGATATAGCCACAGATAATACATAACTAGTGTGACCACTCATGGTCTTACAGGTACCTGTCTTGACGGTCCCATAGTCTCACCGTTTAATCTTAACTTCCCGATACGATGAACTCTGAATCACTGGATATAGCCACAGATAATACATAACTAGTGTGACCACTCATGGTCTTACAGGTACCTGTCTTGACGTCCCATAGTCTCACCGTCTAATCTTAACTTCCCGATACGATGAACTCTGAATCACTGGATATAGCCACAGCAGATACCTAATTTGTGTGACCACTCATGGTCTTACAGGTACCTGTCTTGACGTCCCATAGTCTCACCGTCTAATCTTAACTTCCCGATACGATGAACTCTGAATCACTGGATATAGCCACAGATAATACATAACTAGTGTGACCACTCATGGTCTTACAGGTACCTGTCTTGACGTCCCATAGTCTCACCGTCTAATCTTAACTTCCCGATGCGATGAACTCTGAATCACTGGATATAGCCACAGATAATACATAACTAGTGTGACCACTCATGGTCTTACAGGTACCTGTCTTGACGTCCCATAGTCTCACCGTTTAATCTTAACTTCCCGATACGATGAACTCTGAATCACTGGATATAGCCACAGATAATACATAACTAGTGTGACCACTCATGGTCTTACAGGTACCTGTCTTGACGTCCCATAGTCTCACCGTCTAATCTTAACTTCCCGATACGATGAACTCTGAATCACTGGATATAGCCACAGATAATACATAATGTGTGTGACCACTCATGGTCTTACAGGTACCTGTCTTGACGTCCCATAGTCTCACCGTATAATAATAACTTCCCGATACGATGAACTCTGAATCACTGGATATAGCCACAGATAATACATAACTAGTGTGACCACTCATGGTCTTACAGGTACCTGTCTTGACGTCCCATAGTCTCACCGTCTAATCTTAACTTCCCGATGCGATGAACTCTGAATCACTGGATATAGCCACAGATAATACATAACTAGTGTGACCACTCATGGTCTTACAGGTACCTGTCTTGACGTCCCATAGTCTCACCGTTTAATCTTAACTTCCCGATACGATGAACTCTGAATCACTGGATATAGCCACAGATAATACATAACTAGTGTGACCACTCATGGTCTTACAGGTACCTGTCTTGACGTCCCATAGTCTCACCGTATAATCTCCACTTCCCGATACGATGAACTCTGAATCACTGGATATAGCCACAGATAATACATAACTAGTGTGACCACTCATGGTCTTACAGGTACCTGTCTTGACGTCCCATAGTCTCACCGTATAATCTCCACTTCCGATACGATGAACTCTGAATCACTGGATATAGGCCACAGATAATACATAATGTGTGTGACCACTCATGGTCTTACAGGTACCTGTCTTGACGTCCCATAGTCTCACCGTCTAATCTTAACTTCCCGATACGATGAACTCTGAATCACTGGATATAGCCACAGATAATACATAACTAGTGTGACCACTCATGGTCTTACAGGTACCTGTCTTGACGTTCCATAGTCTCACCGTATAATCTCCACTTCCCGATACGATGAACTCTGAATCACTGGATATAGCCACAGATAATACATAACTAGTGTGACCACTCATGGTCTTACAGGTACCTGTCTTGACGTCCCATAGTCTCACCGTTTAATCTTAACTTCCCGATACGATGAACTCTGAATCACTGGATATAGCCACAGATAATACATAACTAGTGTGACCACTCATGGTCTTACAGGTACCTGTCTTGACGTCCCATAGTCTCACCGTATAATCTCCACTTCCCGATACGATGAACTCTGAATCACTGGATATAGCCACAGATAATACATAACTAGTGTGACCACTCATGGTCTTACAGGTACCTGTCTTGACGTCCCATAGTCTCACCGTATAATCTCCACTTCCCGATACGATGAACTCTGAATCACTGGATATAGCCACAGATAATACATAATGTGTGTGACCACTCATGGTCTTACAGGTACCTGTCTTGACGTCCCATAGTCTCACCGTCTAATCTTAACTTCCCGATACGATGAACTCTGAATCACTGGATATAGCCACAGATAATACATAACTAGTGTGACCACTCATGGTCTTACAGGTACCTGTCTTGACGTCCCATAGTCTCACCGTATAATCTCCACTTCCCGATACGATGAACTCTGAATCACTGGATATAGCCACAGATAATACATAACTAGTGTGACCACTCATGGTCTTACAGGTACCTGTCTTGACGTTCCATAGTCTCACCGTTTAATCTTAACTTCCCGATACGATGAACTCTGAATCACTGGATATAGCCACAGATAATACATAATGTGTGTGACCACTCATGGTCTTACAGGTACCTGTCTTGACGTCCCATAGTCTCACCGTTTAATCTTAACTTCCCGATACGATGAACTCTGAATCACTGGATATAGCCACAGATAATATCATAACTAGTGTGGACCACTCATGTCTTACAGGTACCTGTCTTGACGTCCCATAGTCTCACCGTTTAATCTTAACTTCCCGATACGATGAACTCTGAATCACTGGATATAGCCACAGATAATACATAACTAGTGTGACCACTCATGGTCTTACAGGTACCTGTCTTGACGTTCCATAGTCTCACCGTATAATCTTAACTTCCCGATACGATGAACTCTGAATCACTGGATATAGCCACAGATAATACATAACTAGTATGACCACTCATGGTCTTACAGATACCTGTCTTGACGTCCCATAGTCTCACCGTATAATCTCCACTTCCCGATACGATGAACTCTGAATCACTGGATATAGCCACAGATAATACATAATGTGTGTGACCACTCATGGTCCTTACAGGTACCTGTCTTGACGTCCCATAGTCTCACCGTTTAATCTTAACTTCCCGATACGATGAACTCTGAATCACTGGATATAGCCACAGATAATACATAACTAGTGTGACCACTCATGGTCTTACAGGTACCTGTCTTGACGTCCCATAGTCTCACCGTTTAATCTTAACTTCCCGATACGATGAACTCTGAATCACTGGATATAGCCACAGATAATACATAACTAGTGTGACCACTCATGGTCTTACAGGTACCTGTCTTGACGTTCCATAGTCTCACCGTATAATCTCCACTTCCCGATACGATGAACTCTGAATCACTGGATATAGCCACAGATAATACATAATGTGTGTGACCACTCATGGTCTTACAGGTACCTGTCTTGACGTCCCATAGTCTCACCGTCTAATCTTAACTTCCCGATACGATGAACTCTGAATCACTGGATATAGCCACAGATAATACATAACTAGTGTGACCACTCATGGTCTTACAGGTACCTGTCTTGACGTTCCATAGTCTCACCGTATAATCTCCACTTCCCGATACGATGAACTCTGAATCACTGGATATAGCCACAGATAATACATAACTAGTGTGACCACTCATGGTCTTACAGGTACCTGTCTTGACGTCCCATAGTCTCACCGTATAATCTCCACTTCCCGATACGATGAACTCTGAATCACTGGATATAGCCACAGATAATACATAATGTGTGTGACCACTCATGGTCTTACAGGTACCTGTCTTGACGTCCCATAGTCTCACCGTCTAATCTCCACTTCCCGATACGATGAACTCTGAATCACTGGATATAGCCACAGATAATACATAATGTGTGTGACCACTCATGGTCTTACAGGTACCTGTCTTGACGTCCCATAGTCTCACCGTCTAATCTTAACTTCCCGATACGATGAACTCTGAATCACTGGATATAGCCACAGATAATACATAATGTGTGTGACCACTCATGGTCTTACAGGTACCTGTCTTGACGTTCCATAGTCTCACCGTATAATCTCCACTTCCCGATACGATGAACTCTGAATCACTGGATATAGCCACAGATAATACATAATGTGTGTGACCACTCATGGTCTTACAGGTACCTGTCTTGACGTCCCATAGTCTCACCGTTTTAATCTTAACTTCCCGATACGATGAACTCTGAATCACTGGATATAGCCACAGATAATACATAATGTGTGTGACCACTCATGGTCTTACAGGTACCTGTCTTGACGTCCCATAGTCTCACCGTATAATCTCCACTTCCCGATACGATGAACTCTGAATCACTGGATATAGCCACAGATAATACATAATGTGTGTGACCACTCATGGTCTTACAGGTACCTGTCTTGGACGTCCCATAGTCTCACCGTTTAATCTTAACTTCCCGATACGATGAACTCTGAATCACTGGATATAGCCACAGATAATACATAACTAGTGTGACCACTCATGGTCTTACAGGTACCTGTCTTGACGTCCCATAGTCTCACCGTTTAATCTAACTTCCCGATACGATGAACTCTGAATCACTGGATATAGCCACAGATAATACATAACTAGTGTGACCACTCATGGTCTTACAGGTACCTGTCTTGACGTCCCATAGTCTCACCGTATAATCTCCACTTCCCGATACGATGAACTCTGAATCACTGGATATAGCCACAGATAATACATAATGTGTGTGACCACTCATGGTCTTACAGGTACCTGTCTTGACGTCCCATAGTCTCACCGTTTAATCTTAACTTCCCGATACGATGAACTCTGAATCACTGGATATAGCCACAGATAATACATAACTAGTGTGACCACTCATGGTCTTACAGGTACCTGTCTTGACGTTCCATAGTCTCACCGTATAATCTCCACTTCCCGATACGATGAACTCTGAATCACTGGATATAGCCACAGATAATACATAATGTGTGTGACCACTCATGGTCTTACAGGTACCTGTCTTGACGTCCCATAGTCCTCACCGTCTAATCTTAACTTCCCGATACGATGAACTCTGAATCACTGGATATAGCCACAGATAATACATAATGTGTGTGACCACTCATGGTCTTACAGGTACCTGTCTTGACGTCCCATAGTCTCACCGTTTAATCTTAACTTCCCGATACGATGAACTCTGAATCACTGGATATAGCCACAGATAATACATAACTAGTGTGACCACTCATGGTCTTACAGGTACCTGTCTTGACGTTCCATAGTCTCACCGTATAATCTCCACTTCCCGATACGATGAACTCTGAATCACTGGATATCGCCACAGATAATACATAACTAGTGTGACCACTCATGGTCTTACAGGTACCTGTCTTGACGTTCCATAGTCTCACCGTATAATCTCCACTTCCCGATACGATGAACTCTGAATCACTGGATATAGCCACAGATAATACATAACTAGTGTGACCACTCATGGTCTTACAGGTACCTGTCTTGACGTCCCATAGTCTCACCGGTCTAATCTCCACTTCCCGATACGATGAACTCTGAATCACTGGATATAGCCACAGATAATACATAACTAGTGTGACCACTCATGGTCTTACAGGTACCTGTCTTGACGTCCCATAGTCTCACCGTTTAATCTTAACTTCCCGATACGATGAACTCTGAATCACTGGGATATAGCCACAGATAATACATAACTAGTGTGACCACTCATGGTCTTACAGGTACCTGTCTTGACGTCCCATAGTCTCACCGTTTAATCTTAACTTCCCGATACGATGAACTCTGAATCACTGGATATAGCCACAGATAATACATAACTAGTGTGACCACTCATGGTCTTACAGGTACCTGTCTTGACGTCCCATAGTCCTCACCGTTTAATCTTAACTTCCCGATACGATGAACTCTGAATCACTGGATATAGCCACAGATAATACATAACTAGTG
>CAMPDV010004009.1:0-24305 GCA_946699065.1 Loxodes magnus
TTTCTTACTTTACTTCTTCACTTTTCAAAATACTTATTACTTCTACAAGCATACTCCTTAAAACTAAACTCTATCTTCTTTTCTTACTTTACTTATTCACTTTTAGAAATACTTATTACTACTCAAAACATACTCCTTAAAACTAAACTCTATCTTCTTTTCTTACTTTACTTCTTCACTTTTAGAAATACTTATTACTTCTACAAGCATACTCCTTAAAACTAAACTCTATCTTCTTTTCTTACTTTACTTCTTCACTTTTAGAAATACTTATTACTTCTACAAGCATACTCCTTAAAACTAAACTCTATCTTCTTTTCTTACTTTACTTCTTCACTTTTAGAAATACTTATTACTACTCAAAGCATACTCCTTAAAACTGAAACTCTATCTTCTTTTCTTACTTTACTTCTTCACTTTTAGAAATACTTATTACTTCTACAAGCATACTCCTTAAAACTAAACTCTATCTTCTTTTCTTACTTTACTTCTTCACTTTTAGAAATACTTATTACTACTCAAAACATACTCCTTAAAACTAAACTCTATCTTCTTTTCTTACTTTACTTCTTCACTTTTAGAAATACTTATTACTTCTACAAGCATACTCCTTAAAACTGAAATTCTATCTTCTTTTCTTACTTTACTTCTTCACTTTTCAAAATACTTATTACTTCTCAAAACATACTCCTTAAAACTAAACTCTATCTTCTTTTCTTACTTTACTTCTTCACTTTTAGAAATACTTATTACTACTCAAAGCATACTCCTTAAAACTAAACTCTATCTTCTTTTCTTACTTTACTTCTTCACTTTTAGAAATACTTATTACTTCTACAAGCATACTCCTTAAAACTGAAACTCTATCTTCTTTTCTTACTTTACTTATTCACTTTCAAAATACTTATTACTCCTCAAAGCATACTCCTTAAAACTGAAGCTCTATCTTCTTTTCTTACTTTACTTCTTCACTTTTAGAAATACTTTTTACTACTCAAAGCATACTCCTTAAAACTGAAATTCTTTCTTCTTTTCTTACTTTACTTCTTCACTTTTAGAAATACTTATTACTTCTCAAAACATACTCCTTAAAACTAAACTCTATCTTCTTTTCTTACTTTACTTCTTCACTTTTAGAAATACTTATTACTTCTACAAGCATACTCCTTAAAACTAAACTCTATCTTCTTTTCTTACTTTACTTCTTCACTTTTAGAAATACTTATTACTTCTACAAGCATACTCCTTAAAACTGAAACTCTATCTTCTTTTCTTACTTTACTTCTTCACTTTTAGAAATACTTATTACTCCTCAAAGCATACTCATTAAAACTAAACTCTATCTTCTTTTCTTACTTTACTTCTTCACTTTTCAAAATACTTATTACTTCTACAAGCATACTCCTTAAAACTAAACTCTATCTTCTTTTCTTACTTTACTTATTCACTTTTAGAAATACTTATTACTACTCAAAACATACTCCTTAAAACTAAACTCTATCTTCTTTTCTTACTTTACTTCTTCACTTTTAGAAATACTTATTACTTCTACAAGCATACTCCTTAAAACTAAACTCTATCTTCTTTTCTTACTTTACTTCTTCACTTTTAGAAATACTTATTACTTCTACAAGCATACTCCTTAAAACTAAACTCTATCTTCTTTTCTTACTTTACTTCTTCACTTTTAGAAATACTTATTACTACTCAAAGCATACTCCTTAAAACTGAAACTCTATCTTCTTTTCTTACTTTACTTCTTCACTTTTAGAAATACTTATTACTCCTCAAAGCATACTCCTTAAAACTGAAACTCTATCTTCTTTTCTTACTTTACTTCTTCACTTTTCAAAATACTTATTACTCCTCAAAGCATACTCCTTAAAACTGAAGCTCTATCTTCTTTTCTTACTTTACTTCTTCACTTTTAGAAATACTTATTACTTCTACAAGCATACTCCTTAAAACTAAACTCTATCTTCTTTTCTTACTTTACTTCTTCACTTTTAGAAATACTTATTACTTCTACAAGCATACTCCTTAAAACTGAAACTCTATCTTCTTTTCTTACTTTACTTATTCACTTTTCAAAATACTTATTACTCCTCAAAGCATACTCCTTAAAACTGAAGCTCTATCTTCTTTTCTTACTTTACTTCTTCACTTTTAGAAATACTTTTTACTACTCAAAACATACTCCTTAAAACTAAACTCTATCTTCTTTTCTTACTTTACTTCTTCACTTTTAGAAATACTTATTACTACTCAAAACATACTCCTTAAAACTAAACTCTATCTTCTTTTCTTACTTTACTTCTTCACTTTTAGAAATACTTATTACTTCTACAAGCATACTCCTTAAAACTAAACTCTATCTTCTTTTCTTACTTTACTTCTTCACTTTTAGAAATACTTATTACTTCTACAAGCATACTCCTTAAAACTGAAACTCTATCTTCTTTTCTTACTTTACTTCTTCACTTTTAGAAATACTTATTACTCCTCAAAGCATACTCATTAAAACTAAACTCTATCTTCTTTTCTTACTTTACTTCTTCACTTTTCAAAATACTTATTACTTCTACAAGCATACTCCTTAAAACTAAACTCTATCTTCTTTTCTTACTTTACTTATTCACTTTTAGAAATACTTATTACTACTCAAAACATACTCCTTAAAACTAAACTCTATCTTCTTTTCTTACTTTACTTCTTCACTTTTAGAAATACTTATTACTTCTACAAGCATACTCCTTAAAACTAAACTCTATCTTCTTTTCTTACTTTACTTCTTCACTTTTAGAAATACTTATTACTTCTACAAGCATACTCCTTAAAACTAAACTCTATCTTCTTTTCTTACTTTACTTCTTCACTTTTAGAAATACTTATTACTACTCAAAGCATACTCCTTAAAACTGAAACTCTATCTTCTTTTCTTACTTTACTTATTCACTTTTCAAAATACTTATTACTCCTCAAAGCATACTCCTTAAAACTGAAGCTCTATCTTCTTTTCTTACTTTACTTCTTCACTTTTAGAAATACTTATTACTACTCAAAACATACTCCTTAAAACTAAACTCTATCTTCTTTTCTTACTTTACTTCTTCACTTTTAGAAATACTTATTACTACTCAAAACATACTCCTTAAAACTGAAACTCTATCTTCTTTTCTTACTTTACTTCTTCACTTTTAGAAATACTTATTACTCCTCAAAGCATACTCCTTAAAACTGAAATTCTATATTCTTTTCTTACTTTACTTCTTCACTTTTAGAAATACTTATTACTACTCAAAACATACTCCTTAAAACTAAACTCTATCTTCTTTTCTTACTTTACTTCTTCACTTTTAGAAATACTTATTACTACTCAAAACATACTCCTTAAAACTAAACTCTATCTTCTTTTCTTACTTTACTTCTTCACTTTTAGAAATACTTATTACTTCTCAAAGCATACTCCTTAAAACTGAAATTCTATCTTCTTTTCTTACTTTACTTCTTCACTTTTCAAAATACTTATTACTTCTACAAGCATACTCCTTAAAACAAAACTCTATCTTCTTTTCTTACTTTACTTATTCACTTTTCAAAATACTTATTACTACTCAAAACATACTCCTTAAAACTGAAATTCTGACATCTTTTCTTACTTTACTTCTTCACTTTTAGAAATACTTATTACTACTCAAAACATACTCCTTAAAACTAAACTCTATCTTCTTTTCTTACTTTACTTCTTCACTTTTAGAAATACTTATTACTTCTACAAGCATACTCCTTAAAACTGAAATTCTATCTTCTTTTCTTACTTTACTTCTTCACTTTTCAAAATACTTATTACTTCTCAAAACATACTCCTTAAAACTAAACTCTATCTTCTTTTCTTACTTTACTTCTTCACTTTTAGAAATACTTATTACTACTCAAAGCATACTCCTTAAAACTGAAGCTCTATCTTCTTTTCTTACTTTACTTCTTCACTTTTAGAAATACTTATTACTTCTACAAGCATACTCCTTAAAACTAAACTCTATCTTCTTTTCTTACTTTACTTATTCACTTTTCAAAATACTTATTACTCCTCAAAGCATACTCCTTAAAACTGAAGCTCTATCTTTTTTTCTTACTTTACTTCTTCACTTTTAGAAATACTTATTACTACTCAAAACATACTCCTTAAAACTAAACTCTATCTTCTTTTCTTACTTTACTTCTTCACTTTTAGAAATACTTATTACTACTCAAAACATACTCCTTAAAACTAAACTCTATCTTCTTTTCTTACTTTACTTCTTCACTTTTAGAAATACTTATTACTTCTCAAAGCATACTCCTTAAAACTGAAATTCTTTCTTCTTTTCTTACTTTACTTCTTCACTTTTCAAAATACTTTTTACTTCTCAAAACATACTCCTTAAAACTAAACTCTATCTTCTTTTCTTACTTTACTTCTTCACTTTTAGAAATACTTATTACTACTCAAAACATACTCCTTAAAACTAAACTCTATCTTCTTTTCTTACTTTACTTCTTCACTTTTAGAAATACTTATTACTTCTACAAGCATACTCCTTAAAACTAAACTCTATCTTCTTTTCTTACTTTACTTCTTCACTTTTAGAAATACTTATTACTACTCAAAGCATACTCCTTAAAACTAAACTCTATCTTCTTTTCTTACTTTACTTCTTCACTTTTAGAAATACTTATTACTACTCAAAACATACTCCTTAAAACTAAACTCTATCTTCTTTTCTTACTTTACTTCTTCACTTTTAGAAATACTTATTACTTCTCAAAACATACTCCTTAAAACTAAACTCTATCTTCTTTTCTTACTTTACTTCTTCACTTTTAGAAATACTTATTACTTCTCAAAGCATACTCCTTAAAACTGAAATTCTTTCTTCTTTTCTTACTTTACTTCTTCACTTTTAGAAATACTTATTACTACTCAAAACATACTCCTTAAAACTAAACTCTATCTTCTTTTCTTACTTTACTTCTTCACTTTTAGAAATACTTATTACTACTCAAAACATACTCCTTAAAACTAAACTCTATCTTCTTTTCTTACTTTACTTCTTCACTTTTAGAAATACTTATTACTTCTACAAGCATACTCCTTAAAACTGAAATTCTATCTTCTTTTCTTACTTTACTTCTTCACTTTTCAAAATACTTATTACTTCTCAAAACATACTCCTTAAAACTAAACTCTATCTTCTTTTCTTACTTTACTTCTTCACTTTTAGAAATACTTATTACTACTCAAAACATACTCCTTAAAACTAAACTCTATCTTCTTTTCTTACTTTACTTCTTCACTTTTAGAAATACTTATTACTTCTACAAGCATACTCCTTAAAACTAAACTCTATCTTCTTTTCTTACTTTACTTCTTCACTTTTAGAAATACTTATTACTTCTACAAGCATACTCCTTAAAACTAAACTCTATCTTCTTTTCTTACTTTACTTCTTCACTTTTAGAAATACTTATTACTACTCAAAGCATACTCCTTAAAACTAAACTCTATCTTCTTTTCTTACTTTACTTCTTCACTTTTAGAAATACTTATTACTACTCAAAACATACTCCTTAAAACTGAAACTCTATCTTCTTTTCTTACTTTACTTCTTCACTTTTAGAAATACTTATTACTCCTCAAAGCATACTCCTTAAAACTGAAACTCTATCTTCTTTTCTTACTTTACTTCTTCACTTTTAGAAATACTTATTACTCCTCAAAGCATACTCATTAAAACTGAAATTCTCATTTCTTTTCTTACTTTACTTCTTCACTTTTAAAAATACTTATTACTTCTCAAAACATACTCCTTAAAACTAAACTCTATCTTCTTTTCTTACTTTACTTCTTCACTTTTCAAAATACTTATTACTTCTCAAAACATACTCCTTAAAACTAAACTCTATCTTCTTTTCTTACTTTACTTCTTCACTTTTAGAAATACTTATTACTTCTACAAGCATACTCCTTAAAACTAAACTCTATCTTCTTTTCTTACTTTACTTCTTCACTTTTAGAAATACTTATTACTACTCAAAGCATACTCCTTAAAACTAAACTCTATCTTCTTTTCTTACTTTACTTCTTCACTTTTAGAAATACTTATTACTACTCAAAACATACTCCTTAAAACTAAACTCTATCTTCTTTTCTTACTTTACTTATTCACTTTTCAAAATACTTATTACTCCTCAAAGCATACTCCTTAAAACTGAAGCTCTATCTTTTTTTCTTACTTTACTTCTTCACTTTTAGAAATACTTATTACTACTCAAAACATACTCCTTAAAACTAAACTCTATCTTCTTTTCTTACTTTACTTCTTCACTTTTAGAAATACTTATTACTACTCAAAACATACTCCTTAAAACTAAACTCTATCTTCTTTTCTTACTTTACTTCTTCACTTTTAGAAATACTTATTACTTCTCAAAGCATACTCCTTAAAACTGAAATTCTTTCTTCTTTTCTTACTTTACTTCTTCACTTTTCAAAATACTTTTTACTTCTCAAAACATACTCCTTAAAACTAAACTCTATCTTCTTTTCTTACTTTACTTCTTCACTTTTAGAAATACTTATTACTACTCAAAACATACTCCTTAAAACTAAACTCTATCTTCTTTTCTTACTTTACTTCTTCACTTTTAGAAATACTTATTACTTCTACAAGCATACTCCTTAAAACTAAACTCTATCTTCTTTTCTTACTTTACTTCTTCACTTTTAGAAATACTTATTACTACTCAAAGCATACTCCTTAAAACTAAACTCTATCTTCTTTTCTTACTTTACTTCTTCACTTTTAGAAATACTTATTACTACTCAAAACATACTCCTTAAAACTAAACTCTATCTTCTTTTCTTACTTTACTTCTTCACTTTTAGAAATACTTATTACTTCTCAAAACATACTCCTTAAAACTAAACTCTATCTTCTTTTCTTACTTTACTTCTTCACTTTTAGAAATACTTATTACTTCTCAAAGCATACTCCTTAAAACTGAAATTCTTTCTTCTTTTCTTACTTTACTTCTTCACTTTTAGAAATACTTATTACTACTCAAAACATACTCCTTAAAACTAAACTCTATCTTCTTTTCTTACTTTACTTCTTCACTTTTAGAAATACTTATTACTACTCAAAACATACTCCTTAAAACTAAACTCTATCTTCTTTTCTTACTTTACTTCTTCACTTTTAGAAATACTTATTACTTCTACAAGCATACTCCTTAAAACTGAAATTCTATCTTCTTTTCTTACTTTACTTCTTCACTTTTCAAAATACTTATTACTTCTCAAAACATACTCCTTAAAACTAAACTCTATCTTCTTTTCTTACTTTACTTCTTCACTTTTAGAAATACTTATTACTACTCAAAACATACTCCTTAAAACTAAACTCTATCTTCTTTTCTTACTTTACTTCTTCACTTTTAGAAATACTTATTACTTCTACAAGCATACTCCTTAAAACTAAACTCTATCTTCTTTTCTTACTTTACTTCTTCACTTTTAGAAATACTTATTACTTCTACAAGCATACTCCTTAAAACTAAACTCTATCTTCTTTTCTTACTTTACTTCTTCACTTTTAGAAATACTTATTACTACTCAAAGCATACTCCTTAAAACTAAACTCTATCTTCTTTTCTTACTTTACTTCTTCACTTTTAGAAATACTTATTACTACTCAAAACATACTCCTTAAAACTGAAACTCTATCTTCTTTTCTTACTTTACTTCTTCACTTTTAGAAATACTTATTACTCCTCAAAGCATACTCCTTAAAACTGAAACTCTATCTTCTTTTCTTACTTTACTTCTTCACTTTTAGAAATACTTATTACTCCTCAAAGCATACTCATTAAAACTGAAATTCTCATTTCTTTTCTTACTTTACTTCTTCACTTTTAAAAATACTTATTACTTCTCAAAACATACTCCTTAAAACTAAACTCTATCTTCTTTTCTTACTTTACTTCTTCACTTTTCAAAATACTTATTACTTCTCAAAACATACTCCTTAAAACTAAACTCTATCTTCTTTTCTTACTTTACTTCTTCACTTTTAGAAATACTTATTACTTCTACAAGCATACTCCTTAAAACTAAACTCTATCTTCTTTTCTTACTTTACTTCTTCACTTTTAGAAATACTTATTACTACTCAAAACATACTCCTTAAAACTGAAACTCTATCTTCTTTTCTTACTTTACTTCTTCACTTTTAGAAATACTTATTACTTCTCAAAGCATATTCCTTAAAACTGAAATTCTGACTTCTTTTCTTACTTTACTTCTTCACTTTTAGAAATACTTATTACTACTCAAAGCATACTCCTTAAAACTAAACTCTATCTTCTTTTCTTACTTTAC
Organism: Loxodes magnus; assembly: GCA_946699065.1. Taxonomy (NCBI): domain Eukaryota; phylum Ciliophora; class Karyorelictea; order Loxodida; family Loxodidae; genus Loxodes; species Loxodes magnus. The sequence goes on from CAMPDV010004009.1 coordinate 8,423, forward strand.
TTCTTCACTTTTAGAAATACTTATTACTACTCAAAACATACTCCTTAAAACTAAACTCTATCTTCTTTTCTTACTTTACTTCTTCACTTTTAGAAATACTTATTACTTCTCAAAACATACTCCTTAAAACTAAACTCTATCTTCTTTTCTTACTTTACTTCTTCACTTTTAGAAATACTTATTACTTCTCAAAGCATACTCCTTAAAACTGAAATTCTTTCTTCTTTTCTTACTTTACTTCTTCACTTTTAGAAATACTTATTACTACTCAAAACATACTCCTTAAAACTAAACTCTATCTTCTTTTCTTACTTTACTTCTTCACTTTTAGAAATACTTATTACTACTCAAAACATACTCCTTAAAACTAAACTCTATCTTCTTTTCTTACTTTACTTCTTCACTTTTAGAAATACTTATTACTTCTACAAGCATACTCCTTAAAACTGAAATTCTATCTTCTTTTCTTACTTTACTTCTTCACTTTTCAAAATACTTATTACTTCTCAAAACATACTCCTTAAAACTAAACTCTATCTTCTTTTCTTACTTTACTTCTTCACTTTTAGAAATACTTATTACTACTCAAAACATACTCCTTAAAACTAAACTCTATCTTCTTTTCTTACTTTACTTCTTCACTTTTAGAAATACTTATTACTTCTACAAGCATACTCCTTAAAACTAAACTCTATCTTCTTTTCTTACTTTACTTCTTCACTTTTAGAAATACTTATTACTTCTACAAGCATACTCCTTAAAACTAAACTCTATCTTCTTTTCTTACTTTACTTCTTCACTTTTAGAAATACTTATTACTACTCAAAGCATACTCCTTAAAACTAAACTCTATCTTCTTTTCTTACTTTACTTCTTCACTTTTAGAAATACTTATTACTACTCAAAACATACTCCTTAAAACTGAAACTCTATCTTCTTTTCTTACTTTACTTCTTCACTTTTAGAAATACTTATTACTCCTCAAAGCATACTCCTTAAAACTGAAACTCTATCTTCTTTTCTTACTTTACTTCTTCACTTTTAGAAATACTTATTACTCCTCAAAGCATACTCATTAAAACTGAAATTCTCATTTCTTTTCTTACTTTACTTCTTCACTTTTAAAAATACTTATTACTTCTCAAAACATACTCCTTAAAACTAAACTCTATCTTCTTTTCTTACTTTACTTCTTCACTTTTCAAAATACTTATTACTTCTCAAAACATACTCCTTAAAACTAAACTCTATCTTCTTTTCTTACTTTACTTCTTCACTTTTAGAAATACTTATTACTTCTACAAGCATACTCCTTAAAACTAAACTCTATCTTCTTTTCTTACTTTACTTCTTCACTTTTAGAAATACTTATTACTACTCAAAACATACTCCTTAAAACTGAAACTCTATCTTCTTTTCTTACTTTACTTCTTCACTTTTAGAAATACTTATTACTTCTCAAAGCATATTCCTTAAAACTGAAATTCTGACTTCTTTTCTTACTTTACTTCTTCACTTTTAGAAATACTTATTACTTCTCAAAGCATACTCCTTAAAACTGAAATTCTTTCTTCTTTTCTTACTTTACTTCTTCACTTTTATAAATACTTATTACTACTCAAAGCATACTCCTTAAAACTAAACTCTATCTTCTTTTCTTACTTTACTTCTTCACTTTTATAAATACTTATTACTCCTCAAAGCATACTCCTTAAAACTGAAGCTCTATCTTCTTTTCTTACTTTACTTCTTCACTTTTAGAAATACTTATTACTACTCAAAACATACTCCTTAAAACTAAACTCTATCTTCTTTTCTTACTTTACTTCTTCACTTTTAGAAATACTTATTACTACTCAAAACATACTCCTTAAAACTAAACTCTATCTTCTTTTCTTACTTTACTTCTTCACTTTTAGAAAAACTTATTACTTCTACAAGCATACTCCTTAAAACTGAAATTCTATCTTCTTTTCTTACTTTACTTCTTCACTTTTAGAAATACTTATTACTTCTCAAAACATACTCCTTAAAACTAAACTCTATCTTCTTTTCTTACTTTACTTCTTCACTTTTAGAAATACTTATTACTTCTACAAGCATACTCCTTAAAACTGAAATTCTATCTTCTTTTCTTACTTTACTTCTTCACTTTTCAAAATACTTATTACTTCTCAAAACATACTCCTTAAAACTAAACTCTATCTTCTTTTCTTACTTTACTTCTTCACTTTTAGAAATACTTATTACTTCTACAAGCATACTCCTTAAAACTAAACTCTATCTTCTTTTCTTACTTTACTTCTTCACTTTTAGAAATACTTATTACTACTCAAAGCATACTCCTTAAAACTGAAATTCTATCTTCTTTTCTTACTTTACTTCTTCACTTTTAGAAATACTTATTACTTCTACAAGCATACTCCTTAAAACTAAACTCTATCTTCTTTTCTTACTTTACTTCTTCACTTTTAGAAATACTTATTACTCCTCAAAGCATACTCCTTAAAACTGAAACTCTATCTTCTTTTCTTACTTTACTTCTTCACTTTTCAAAATACTTATTACTCCTCAAAGCATACTCCTTAAAACTGAAGCTCTATCTTCTTTTCTTACTTTACTTCTTCACTTTTAGAAATACTTATTACTACTCAAAACATACTCCTTAAAACTAAACTCTATCTTCTTTTCTTACTTTACTTCTTCACTTTTAGAAATACTTATTACTACTCAAAGCATACTCCTTAAAACTGAAATTCTATCTTCTTTTCTTACTTTACTTCTTCACTTTTAGAAATACTTATTACTACTCAAAACATACTCCTTAAAACTGAAACTCTATCTTCTTTTCTTACTTTACTTCTTCACTTTTAGAAATACTTATTACTCCTCAAAGCATACTCCTTAAAACTGAAACTCTATCTTCTTTTCTTACTTTACTTCTTCACTTTTAGAAATACTTATTACTCCTCAAAGCATACTCCTTAAAACTAAACTCTATCTTCTTTTCTTACTTTACTTATTCACTTTTAGAAATACTTATTACTTCTACAAGCATACTCCTTAAAACTGAAGCTCTATCTTCTTTTCTTACTTTACTTCTTCACTTTTAGAAATACTTTTTACTACTCAAAACATACTCCTTAAAACTGAAATTCTGACTTCTTTTCTTACTTTACTTCTTCACTTTTAGAAATACTTATTACTTCTACAAGCATACTCCTTAAAACTAAACTCTATCTTCTTTTCTTACTTTACTTATTCACTTTTAGAAATACTTATTACTTCTACAAGCATACTCCTTAAAACTAAACTCTATCTTCTTTTCTTACTTTACTTATTCACTTTTAGAAATACTTATTACTTCTCAAAGCATACTCCTTAAAACTGAAATTCTTTCTTCTTTTCTTACTTTACTTATTCACTTTTCAAAATACTTATTACTACTCAAAGCATACTCCTTAAAACTGAAACTCTATCTTCTTTTCTTACTTTACTTCTTCACTTTTAGAAATACTTATTACTTCTCAAAGCATACTCCTTAAAACTGAAATTCTATCTTCTTTTCTTACTTTACTTCTTCACTTTTAGAAATACTTATTACTTCTCAAAGCATACTCCTTAAAACTGAAATTCTTTCTTCTTTTCTTACTTTACTTCTTCACTTTTAGAAATACTTATTACTTCTCAAAGCATACTCCTTAAAACTGAAATTCTATCTTCTTTTCTTACTTTACTTCTTCACTTTAAGAAATACTTATTACTTCTCAAAGCATACTCCTTAAAACTGAAATTCTATCTTCTTTTCTTACTTTACTTCTTCACTTTTAGAAATACTTATTACTTCTCAAAGCATACTCCTTAAAACTGAAATTCTATCTTCTTTTCTTACTTTACTTCTTCACTTTTAGAAATACTTATTACTTCTCAAAACATACTCCTTAAAACTAAACTCTATCTTCTTTTCTTACTTTACTTCTTCACTTTTAGAAATACTTATTACTTCTACAAGCATACTCCTTAAAACTGAAATTCTATCTTCTTTTCTTACTTTACTTCTTCACTTTTCAAAATACTTATTACTTCTCAAAACATACTCCTTAAAACTAAACTCTATCTTCTTTTCTTACTTTACTTCTTCACTTTTAGAAATACTTATTACTTCTACAAGCATACTCCTTAAAACTAAACTCTATCTTCTTTTCTTACTTTACTTCTTCACTTTTAGAAATACTTATTACTTCTACAAGCATACTCCTTAAAACTGAAATTCTATCTTTTTTTCTTACTTTACTTCTTCACTTTTCAAAATACTTATTACTTCTCAAAACATACTCCTTAAAACTAAACTCTATCTTCTTTTCTTACTTTACTTCTTCACTTTTAGAAATACTTATTACTACTCAAAGCATACTCCTTAAAACTAAACTCTATCTTCTTTTCTTACTTTACTTCTTCACTTTTAGAAATACTTATTACTTCTACAAGCATACTCCTTAAAACTGAAACTCTATCTTCTTTTCTTACTTTACTTCTTCACTTTTAGAAATACTTATTACTCCTCAAAGCATACTCCTTAAAACTGAAACTCTATCTTCTTTTCTTACTTTACTTCTTCACTTTTAGAAATACTTATTACTACTCAAAACATACTCCTTAAAACTGAAATTCTATCTTCTTTTCTTACTTTACTTCTTCACTTTTAGAAATACTTATTACTTCTCAAAGCATACTCCTTAAAACTGAAATTCTTTCTTCTTTTCTTACTTTACTTCTTCACTTTTAGAAATACTTATTACTACTCAAAACATACTCCTTAAAACTAAACTCTATCTTCTTTTCTTACTTTACTTATTCACTTTTAGAAATACTTATTACTCCTCAAAGCATACTCCTTAAAACTAAATTCTTTCTTCTTTTCTTACGTTACTTCTTCACTTTTCAAAATACTTATTACTTCTCAAAGCATACTCCTTAAAACTGAAATTCTATCTTCTTTTCTTACTTTACTTCTTCACTTTTCAGAAATACTTATTACTTCTCAAAACATACTCCTTAAAACTAAACTCTATCTTCTTTTCTTACTTTACTTCTTCACTTTTAGAAATACTTATTACTTCTACAAGCATACTCCTTAAAACTGAAATTCTAATCTTCTTTTCTTACTTTACTTCTTCACTTTTAGAAAATACTTATTACTTCTCACAAGCATACTCCTTAAAACTGAAACTCTATCTTCTTTTCTTACTTTACTTCTTCACTTTTAGAAATACTTATTACTTCTACAAAGCATACTCCTTAAAACTGAAATTCTATCTTCTTTTCTTACTTTACTTCTTCACTTTTAGAAATACTTATTACTTCTACAAAGCATACTCCTTAAAACAAAACTCTATCTTCTTTTCTTACTTTACTTCTTCACTTTTCAAAATACTTATTACTACTCAAAACATACTCCTTAAAACTAAACTCTATCTTCTTTTCTTACTTTACTTCTTCACTTTTAGAAATACTTATTACTCCTCACAAGCATACTCCTTAAAACAAAACTCTATCTTCTTTTCTTACTTTACTTCTTCACTTTTAGAAATACTTTTTACTTCTACAAGCATACTCCTTAAAACTAAACTCTATCTTCTTTTCTTACTTTACTTCTTCACTTTTAGAAATACTTATTACTACTCAAAGCATACTCCTTAAAACTGAAACTCTATCTTCTTTTCTTACTTTACTTATTCACTTTTCAAAATACTTATTACTCCTCAAAGCATACTCCTTAAAACTGAAGATCTATCTTCTTTTCTTACTTTACTTCTTCACTTTTAGAAATACTTATTACTACTCAAAACATACTCCTTAAAACTAAACTCTATCTTCTTTTCTTACTTTACTTCTTCACTTTTAGAAATATTTATTACTTCTCAAAGCATACTCCTTAAAACTGAAATTCTATCTTCTTTTCTTACTTTACTTCTTCACTTTTAGAAATATTTATTACTTCTCAAAGCATACTCCTTAAAACTGAAATTCTATCTTCTTTTCTTAATTTACTTCTTCACTTTTAGAATTACTTATTACTACTCAAAACATACTCCTTAAAACTAAACTCTATCTTCTTTTCTTACGTTACTTCTTCACTTTTAGAAATACTTATTACTTCTACAAGCATACTCCTTAAAACTGAAATTCTATCTTCTTTTCTTACTTTACTTCTTCACTTTTAGAATTACTTATTACTTCTCAAAGCATACTCCTTAAAACTGAAATTCTATCTTCTTTTCTTACTTTACTTCTTCACTTTTAGAAATACTTATTACTACTCAAAACATACTCCTTAAAACTGAAACTCTATCTTCTTTTCTTACTTTACTTCTTCACTTTTAGAAATACTTATTACTACTCAAAACATACTCCTTAAAACTAAACTCTATCTTCTTTTCTTATTTTACTTCTTCACTTTTCAAAATACTTATTACTTCTCAAAGCATACTCCTTAAAACTGAAATTCTATCTTCTTTTCTTACTTTACTTCTTCACTTTTAGAATTACTTATTACTTCTACAAGCATACTCTTTAAAACTGAAATTCTTTCTTCTTTTCTTACTTTACTTCTTCACTTTTAGAAATACTTATTACTACTCAAAACATACTCCTTAAAACTAAACTCTATCTTCTTTTCTTATTTTACTTCTTCACTTTTCAAAATACTTATTACTTCTCAAAGCATACTCCTTAAAACTGAAATTCTATCTTCTTTTCTTACTTTACTTCTTCACTTTTCAAAATACTTATTACTTCTACAAGCATACTCCTTAAAACTAAACTCTATCTTCTTTTCTTACTTTACTTCTTCACTTTTAGAAATACTTATTACTACTCAAAGCATACTCCTTAAAACTGAAATTCTATCTTCTTTTCTTACTTTACTTCTTCACTTTTAGAAATACTTATTACTACTCAAAACATACTCCTTAAAACTAAACTCTATCTTCTTTTCTTACTTTACTTCTTCACTTTTAGAAATACTTATTACTTCTACAAGCATACTCCTTAAAACTAAACTCTATCTTCTTTTCTTACTTTACTTCTTCACTTTTAGAAATACTTATTACTACTCAAAGCATACTCCTTAAAACTGAAACTCTATCTTCTTTTCTTACTTTACTTATTCACTTTTCAAAATACTTATTACTCCTCAAAGCATACTCCTTAAAACTGAAGCTCTATCTTCTTTTCTTACTTTACTTCTTCACTTTTAGAAATATTTATTACTACTCAAAACATACTCCTTAAAACTAAACTCTATCTTCTTTTCTTACTTTACTTCTTCACTTTTAGAAATACTTATTACTTCTACAAGCATACTCCTTAAAACTGAAATTCTATCTTTTTTTCTTACTTTACTTCTTCACTTTTCAAAATACTTATTACTTCTCAAAACATACTCCTTAAAACTAAACTCTATCTTCTTTTCTTACTTTACTTCTTCACTTTTAGAAATACTTATTACTACTCAAAGCATACTCCTTAAAACTAAACTCTATCTTCTTTTCTTACTTTACTTATTCACTTTTAGAAATACTTATTACTTCTACAAGCATACTCCTTAAAACTGAAACTCTATCTTCTTTTCTTACTTTACTTATTCACTTTTCAAAATACTTATTACTCCTCAAAGCATACTCCTTAAAACTGAAGCTCTATCTTCTTTTCTTACTTTACTTCTTCACTTTTAGAAATACTTTTTACTACTCAAAGCATACTCCTTAAAACTGAAATTCTTTCTTCTTTCTTACTTTACTTCTTCACTTTTAGAAATACTTATTACTTCTCAAAACATACTCCTTAAAACTAAACTCTATCTTCTTTTCTTACTTTACTTCTTCACTTTTAGAAATACTTATTACTTCTACAAGCATACTCCTTAAAACTAAACTCTATCTTCTTTTCTTACTTTACTTCTTCACTTTTAGAAATACTTATTACTTCTACAAGCATACTCCTTAAAACTGAAACTCTATCTTCTTTTCTTACTTTACTTCTTCACTTTTAGAAATACTTATTACTCCTCAAAGCATACTCATTAAAACTAAACTCTATCTTCTTTTCTTACTTTACTTCTTCACTTTTAGAAATACTTATTACTTCTACAAGCATACTCCTTAAAACTAAACTCTATCTTCTTTTCTTACTTTACTTATTCACTTTTAGAAATACTTATTACTACTCAAAACATACTCCTTAAAACTAAACTCTATCTTCTTTTCTTACTTTACTTCTTCACTTTTAGAAATACTTATTACTACTCAAAACATACTCCTTAAAACTAAACTCTATCTTCTTTTCTTACTTTACTTCTTCACTTTTAGAAATACTTATTACTACTCAAAGCATACTCCTTAAAACTAAACTCTATCTTCTTTTCTTACTTTACTTCTTCACTTTTAGAAATACTTATTACTTCTCAAAGCATACTCCTTAAAACTGAAATTCTTTCTTCTTTTCTTACTTTACTTATTCACTTTTCAAAATACTTATTACTCCTCAAAGCATACTCCTTAAAACTGAAGCTCTATCTTCTTTTCTTACTTTACTTCTTCACTTTTAGAAATACTTATTACTACTCAAAACATACTCCTTAAAACTAAACTCTATCTTCTTTTCTTACTTTACTTCTTCACTTTTAGAAATACTTATTACTTCTACAAGCATACTCCTTAAAACTGAAACTCTATCTTCTTTTCTTACTTTACTTCTTCACTTTTAGAAATACTTATTACTCCTCAAAGCATACTCCTTAAAACTGAAATTCTTTCTTCTTTTCTTACTTTACTTCTTCACTTTTCAAAATACTTATTACTTCTCAAAGCATACTCCTTAAAACTGAAATTCTATCTTCTTTTCTTACTTTACTTCTTCACTTTTAGAAATACTTATTACTTCTCAAAACATACTCCTTAAAACTAAACTCTATCTTCTTTTCTTACTTTACTTCTTCACTTTTAGAAATACTTATTACTTCTACAAGCATACTCCTTAAAACTGAAATTCTATCTTCTTTTCTTACTTTACTTCTTCACTTTTCAAAATACTTATTACTTCTCAAAACATACTCCTTAAAACTAAACTCTATCTTCTTTTCTTACTTTACTTCTTCACTTTTAGAAATACTTATTACTTCTACAAGCATACTCCTTAAAACTAAACTCTATCTTCTTTTCTTACTTTACTTCTTCACTTTTAGAAATACTTATTACTTCTACAAGCATACTCCTTAAAACTGAAATTCTATCTTTTTTTCTTACTTTACTTCTTCACTTTTCAAAATACTTATTACTTCTCAAAACATACTCCTTAAAACTAAACTCTATCTTCTTTTCTTACTTTACTTCTTCACTTTTAGAAATACTTATTACTTCTCAAAGCATACTCCTTAAAACTAAACTCTATCTTCTTTTCTTACTTTACTTCTTCACTTTTAGAAATACTTATTACTTCTACAAGCATACTCCTTAAAACTGAAACTCTATCTTCTTTTCTTACTTTACTTCTTCACTTTTCAAAATACTTATTACTTCTCAAAACATACTCCTTAAAACTAAACTCTATCTTCTTTTCTTACTTTACTTCTTCACTTTTAGAAATACTTATTACTTCTACAAGCATACTCCTTAAAACTGAAATTCTATCTTCTTTTCTTACTTTACTTCTTCACTTTTCAAAATACTTATTACTTCTCAAAACATACTCCTTAAAACTAAACTCTATCTTCTTTTCTTACTTTACTTCTTCACTTTTAGAAATACTTATTACTACTCAAAGCATACTCCTTAAAACTAAACTCTATCTTTTTTCTTACTTTACTTCTTCACTTTTCAAAATACTTATTACTTCTCAAAACATACTCCTTAAAACTAAACTCTATCTTCTTTTCTTACTTTACTTCTTCACTTTTAGAAATACTTATTACTTCTCAAAACATACTCCTTAAAACTAAACTCTATCTTCTTTTCTTACTTTACTTCTTCACTTTTAGAAATACTTATTACTTCTACAAGCATACTCCTTAAAACTGAAATTCTATCTTCTTTTCTTACTTTACTTCTTCACTTTTCAAAATACTTATTACTTCTCAAAACATACTCCTTAAAACTAAACTCTATCTTCTTTTCTTACTTTACTTCTTCACTTTTAGAAATACTTATTACTTCTACAAGCATACTCCTTAAAACTAAACTCTATCTTCTTTTCTTACTTTACTTCTTCACTTTTAGAAATACTTATTACTTCTACAAGCATACTCCTTAAAACTGAAACTCTATCTTCTTTTCTTACTTTACTTCTTCACTTTTAGAAATACTTATTACTCCTCAAAGCATACTCATTAAAACTGAAGCTCTATCTTCTTTTCTTACTTTACTTCTTCACTTTTAGAAATACTTTTTACTACTCAAAACATACTCCTTAAAACTAAACTCTATCTTCTTTTCTTACTTTACTTCTTCACTTTTAGAAATACTTATTACTACTCAAAACATACTCCTTAAAACTAAACTCTATCTTCTTTTCTTACTTTACTTCTTCACTTTTAGAAATACTTATTACTTCTACAAGCATACTCCTTAAAACTAAACTCTATCTTCTTTTCTTACTTTACTTCTTCACTTTTAGAAATACTTTTTACTTCTACAAGCATACTCCTTAAAACTAAACTCTATCTTCTTTTCTTACTTTACTTCTTCACTTTTAGAAATACTTATTACTACTCAAAGCATACTCCTTAAAACTGAAACTCTATCTTCTTTTCTTACTTTACTTATTCACTTTTCAAAATACTTATTACTCCTCAAAGCATACTCCTTAAAACTGAAGATCTATCTTCTTTTCTTACTTTACTTCTTCACTTTTAGAAATACTTATTACTACTCAAAACATACTCCTTAAAACTAAACTCTATCTTCTTTTCTTACTTTACTTCTTCACTTTTAGAAATATTTATTACTTCTCAAAGCATACTCCTTAAAACTGAAATTCTATCTTCTTTTCTTACTTTACTTCTTCACTTTTAGAAATATTTATTACTTCTCAAAGCATACTCCTTAAAACTGAAATTCTATCTTCTTTTCTTAATTTACTTCTTCACTTTTAGAATTACTTATTACTACTCAAAACATACTCCTTAAAACTAAACTCTATCTTCTTTTCTTACGTTACTTCTTCACTTTTAGAAATACTTATTACTTCTACAAGCATACTCCTTAAAACTGAAATTCTATCTTCTTTTCTTACTTTACTTCTTCACTTTTAGAATTACTTATTACTTCTCAAAGCATACTCCTTAAAACTGAAATTCTATCTTCTTTTCTTACTTTACTTCTTCACTTTTAGAAATACTTATTACTACTCAAAACATACTCCTTAAAACTGAAACTCTATCTTCTTTTCTTACTTTACTTCTTCACTTTTAGAAATACTTATTACTACTCAAAACATACTCCTTAAAACTAAACTCTATCTTCTTTTCTTATTTTACTTCTTCACTTTTCAAAATACTTATTACTTCTCAAAGCATACTCCTTAAAACTGAAATTCTATCTTCTTTTCTTACTTTACTTCTTCACTTTTAGAATTACTTATTACTTCTACAAGCATACTCTTTAAAACTGAAATTCTTTCTTCTTTTCTTACTTTACTTCTTCACTTTTAGAAATACTTATTACTACTCAAAACATACTCCTTAAAACTAAACTCTATCTTCTTTCTTATTTTACTTCTTCACTTTTCAAAATACTTATTACTTCTCAAAGCATACTCCTTAAAAACTGAAATTCTATCTTCTTTTCTTACTTTACTTCTTCACTTTTAGAATTACTTATTACTCCTCAAAGCATACTCATTAAAACTAAACTCTATCTTCTTTTCTTACTTTACTTCTTCACTTTTCAAAATACTTATTACTTCTACAAGCATACTCCTTAAAACTAAACTCTATCTTCTTTTCTTACTTTACTTATTCACTTTTAGAAATACTTATTACTACTCAAAACATACTCCTTAAAACTAAACTCTATCTTCTTTTCTTACTTTACTTCTTCACTTTTAGAAATACTTATTACTTCTACAAGCATACTCCTTAAAACTAAACTCTATCTTCTTTTCTTACTTTACTTCTTCACTTTTAGAAATACTTATTACTTCTACAAGCATACTCCTTAAAACTAAACTCTATCTTCTTTTCTTACTTTACTTCTTCACTTTTAGAAATACTTATTACTACTCAAAGCATACTCCTTAAAACTGAAACTCTATCTTCTTTTCTTACTTTACTTCTTCACTTTTAGAAATACTTATTACTTCTACAAGCATACTCCTTAAAACTAAACTCTATCTTCTTTTCTTACTTTACTTCTTCACTTTTAGAAATACTTATTACTACTCAAAACATACTCCTTAAAACTAAACTCTATCTTCTTTTCTTACTTTACTTCTTCACTTTTAGAAATACTTATTACTTCTACAAGCATACTCCTTAAAACTGAAATTCTATCTTCTTTTCTTACTTTACTTCTTCACTTTTCAAAATACTTATTACTTCTCAAAACATACTCCTTAAAACTAAACTCTATCTTCTTTTCTTACTTTACTTCTTCACTTTTAGAAATACTTATTACTACTCAAAGCATACTCCTTAAAACTAAACTCTATCTTCTTTTCTTACTTTACTTCTTCACTTTTAGAAATACTTATTACTTCTACAAGCATACTCCTTAAAACTGAAACTCTATCTTCTTTTCTTACTTTACTTATTCACTTTCAAAATACTTATTACTCCTCAAAGCATACTCCTTAAAACTGAAGCTCTATCTTCTTTTCTTACTTTACTTCTTCACTTTTAGAAATACTTTTTACTACTCAAAGCATACTCCTTAAAACTGAAATTCTTTCTTCTTTTCTTACTTTACTTCTTCACTTTTAGAAATACTTATTACTTCTCAAAACATACTCCTTAAAACTAAACTCTATCTTCTTTTCTTACTTTACTTCTTCACTTTTCAAAATACTTATTACTTCTCAAACATACTCCTTAAAACTAAACTCTATCTTCTTTTCTTACTTTACTTCTTCACTTTTAGAAATACTTATTACTTCTACAAGCATACTCCTTAAAACTAAACTCTATCTTCTTTTCTTACTTTACTTCTTCACTTTTAGAAATACTTATTACTTCTACAAGCATACTCCTTAAAACTGAAATTCTATCTTTTTTCTTACGTTACTTCTTCACTTTTCAAAATACTTATTACTTCTCAAAACATACTCCTTAAAACTAAACTCTATCTTCTTTTCTTACTTTACTTCTTCACTTTTAGAAATACTTATTACTACTCAAAGCATACTCCTTAAAACTAAACTCTATCTTCTTTTCTTACTTTACTTCTTCACTTTTAGAAATACTTATTACTTCTACAAGCATACTCCTTAAAACTGAAACTCTATCTTCTTTTCTTACTTTACTTCTTCACTTTTCAAAATACTTATTACTTCTCAAAACATACTCCTTAAAACTAAACTCTATCTTCTTTTCTTACTTTACTTCTTCACTTTTAGAAATACTTATTACTTCTACAAGCATACTCCTTAAAACTGAAATTCTATCTTCTTTTCTTACTTTACTTCTTCACTTTTCAAAATACTTATTACTTCTCAAAACATACTCCTTAAAACTAAACTCTATCTTCTTTTCTTACTTTACTTCTTCACTTTTAGAAATACTTATTACTACTCAAAGCATACTCCTTAAAACTAAACTCTATCTTTTTTTCTTACTTTACTTCTTCACTTTTCAAAATACTTATTACTTCTCAAAACATACTCCTTAAAACTAAACTCTATCTTCTTTTCTTACTTTACTTCTTCACTTTTAGAAATACTTATTACTTCTCAAAACATACTCCTTAAAACTAAACTCTATCTTCTTTTCTTACTTTACTTCTTCACTTTTAGAAATACTTATTACTTCTACAAGCATACTCCTTAAAACTGAAATTCTATCTTCTTTTCTTACTTTACTTCTTCACTTTTCAAAATACTTATTACTTCTCAAAACATACTCCTTAAAACTAAACTCTATCTTCTTTTCTTACTTTACTTCTTCACTTTTAGAAATACTTATTACTTCTACAAGCATACTCCTTAAAACTAAACTCTATCTTCTTTTCTTACTTTACTTCTTCACTTTTAGAAATACTTATTACTTCTACAAGCATACTCCTTAAAACTGAAACTCTATCTTCTTTTCTTACTTTACTTCTTCACTTTTAGAAATACTTATTACTCCTCAAAGCATACTCATTAAAACTGAAGCTCTATCTTCTTTTCTTACTTTACTTCTTCACTTTTAGAAATACTTTTTACTACTCAAAACATACTCCTTAAAACTAAACTCTATCTTCTTTTCTTACTTTACTTCTTCACTTTTAGAAATACTTATTACTACTCAAAACATACTCCTTAAAACTAAACTCTATCTTCTTTTCTTACTTTACTTCTTCACTTTTAGAAATACTTATTACTTCTACAAGCATACTCCTTAAAACTAAACTCTATCTTCTTTTCTTACTTTACTTCTTCACTTTTAGAAATACTTTTTACTTCTACAAGCATACTCCTTAAAACTAAACTCTATCTTCTTTTCTTACTTTACTTCTTCACTTTTAGAAATACTTATTACTACTCAAAGCATACTCCTTAAAACTGAAACTCTATCTTCTTTTCTTACTTTACTTATTCACTTTCAAAATACTTATTACTCCTCAAAGCATACTCCTTAAAACTGAAGATCTATCTTCTTTTCTTACTTTACTTCTTCACTTTTAGAAATACTTATTACTACTCAAAACATACTCCTTAAAACTAAACTCTATCTTCTTTTCTTACTTTACTTCTTCACTTTTAGAAATATTTATTACTTCTCAAAGCATACTCCTTAAAACTGAAATTCTATCTTCTTTTCTTACTTTACTTCTTCACTTTTAGAAATATTTATTACTTCTCAAAGCATACTCCTTAAAACTGAAATTCTATCTTCTTTTCTTAATTTACTTCTTCACTTTTAGAATTACTTATTACTACTCAAAACATACTCCTTAAAACTAAACTCTATCTTCTTTTCTTACGTTACTTCTTCACTTTTAGAAATACTTATTACTTCTACAAGCATACTCCTTAAAACTGAAATTCTATCTTCTTTTCTTACTTTACTTCTTCACTTTTAGAATTACTTATTACTTCTCAAGCATACTCCTTAAAACTGAAATTCTATCTTCTTTTCTTACTTTACTTCTTCACTTTTAGAAATACTTATTACTACTCAAAACATACTCCTTAAAACTGAAACTCTATCTTCTTTTCTTACTTTACTTCTTCACTTTTAGAAATACTTATTACTACTCAAAACATACTCCTTAAAACTAAACTCTATCTTCTTTTCTTATTTTACTTCTTCACTTTTCAAAATACTTATTACTTCTCAAAGCATACTCCTTAAAACTGAAATTCTATCTTCTTTTCTTACTTTACTTCTTCACTTTTAGAATTACTTATTACTTCTACAAGCATACTCTTTAAAACTGAAATTCTTTCTTCTTTTCTTACTTTACTTCTTCACTTTTAGAAATACTTATTACTACTCAAAACATACTCCTTAAAACTAAACTCTATCTTCTTTTCTTATTTTACTTCTTCACTTTTCAAAATACTTATTACTTCTCAAAGCATACTCCTTAAAACTGAAATTCTATCTTCTTTTCTTACTTTACTTCTTCACTTTAGAATTACTTATTACTCCTCAAAGCATACTCATTAAAACTAAACTCTATCTTCT
>CAMPDV010004010.1:0-36193 GCA_946699065.1 Loxodes magnus
TATCAAAGCTTGAACACTTAAAAACTGAAATTACTCTTCTTTTCTTACTTTTCTTCTTCACTTTACTTTTAAAACTCACTACTTACTCTTTTCTTATCAAAGCTTCAACACTTAAAAACTGAAATTACTCTTCTTTTCTTACTTTTCTTCTTCACTTTACTTTTAAAACTCACTACTTACTCTTTTCTTATCAAAGCTTCAACACTTAAAAACCGAAATTACTCTTCTTTTCTTACTTTTCTTCTTCACTTTACTTTTAAAACTCACTACTTACTCTTTTCTTATCAAAGCTTCAACACTTAAAAACTGAATCTACTCTTCTTTTCTTACTTTTCTTCTTCACTTTACTTTTAAAACTCACTACTTACTCTTTTCTTATCAAAGCTTCAACACTTAAAAACTGAAATTACTCTTCTTTTCTTACTTTTCTTCTTCACTTTACTTTTAAAACTAGTACTTACTCTTTTCTTATCAAAGCTTCAACACTTAAAAACTGAAATTACTCTTCTTTTCTTACTTTTCTTCTTCACTTTACTTTTAAAACTCACTACTTAATAACTCTTATCAAAGATTCAACACTTAAAAACTGAAATTACTCTTCTTTTCTTACTTTTCTTCTTCACTTTACTTTTAAAACTCACTACTTACTCTTTTCTTATCAAAGCTTCAACACTTAAAAACTGAAATTACTCTTCTTTTCTTACTTTTCTTCTTCACTTTACTTTTAAAACTCACTACTTACTCTTTTCTTATCAAAGCTTCAACACTTAAAAACTGAAATTACTCTTCTTTTCTTACTTTTCTTCTTCACTTTACTTTTAAAACTCACTACTTACTCTTTTCTTATCAAAGCTTCAACACTTAAAAACTGAAATTACTCTTCTTTTCTTACTTTTCTTCTTCACTTTACTTTTAAAACTCACTACTTACTCTTTTCTTATCAAAGCTTCAACACTTAAATAATGAAATCTCTCTTCTTTTCTTACTTTTCTTCTTCACTTTACTTTTAAAACTAACTACTTAATGTTTATAACTCTTATCAAAGCTTCAACATTTAAAAACTGAAATTACTATTCTTTTCTTACTTTTCTTCTTCACTTTACTTTTAAAACTCACTACTTACTCTTTTCTTATCAAAGCTTCAACACTTAAAAACCGAAATTACTCTTCTTTTCTTACTTTTCTTCTTCACTTTACTTTTAAAACTAGTACTTACTGTTTATAACTCTTATAAAAGCTTCAACACTTAAATAATGAAATTACTCTTCTGTTCTTACTTTTCTTCTTCACTTTACTTTTAAAACTCACTACTTACTCTTTTCTTATCAAAGCTTCAACACTTAAAAACTGAAATTACTCTTCTTTTCTTACTTTTCTTCTTCACTTTACTTTTAAAACTCACTACTTACTCTTTTCTTATCAAAGCTTCAACACTTAAAAACTGAAATTACTCTTCTTTTCTTACTTTTCTTCTTCACTTTACTTTTAAAACTCACTACTTACTCTTTTCTTATCAAAGCTTCAACACTTAAATAATGAAATCTCTCTTCTTTTCTTACTTTTCTTCTTCACTTTACTTTTAAAACTAACTACTTACTGTTTATAACTCTTATCAAAGCTTCAACATTTAAAAACTGAAATTACTATTCTTTTCTTACTTTTCTTCTTCACTTTACTTTTAAAACTCACTACTTACTCTTTTCTTATCAAAGCTTCAACACTTAAATAATGAAATCTCTCTTCTTTTCTTACTTTTCTTCTTCACTTTACTTTTAAAACTAACTACTTAATGTTTATAACTCTTATCAAAGCTTCAACATTTAAAAACTGAAATTACTATTCTTTTCTTACTTTTCTTCTTCACTTTACTTTTAAAACTCACTACTTACTCTTTTCTTATCAAAGCTTCAACACTTAAATAATGAAATCTCTCTTCTTTTCTTACTTTTCTTCTTCACTTTACTTTTAAAACTAACTACTTAATGTTTATAACTCTTATCAAAGCTTCAACATTTAAAAGCTGAAATTACTATTCTTTTCTTACTTTTCTTCTTCACTTTACTTTTAAAACTCACTACTTACTCTTTTCTTATCAAAGCTTCAACACTTAAAAACCGAAATTACTCTTCTTTTCTTACTTTTCTTCTTCACTTTACTTTTAAAACTAGTACTTACTGTTTATAACTCTTATAAAAGCTTCAACACTTAAATAATGAAATTACTCTTCTGTTCTTACTTTTCTTCTTCACTTTACTTTTAAAACTCACTACTTACTCTTTTCTTATCAAAGCTTCAACACTTAAAAACTGAAATTACTCTTCTTTTCTTACTTTTCTTCTTCACTTTACTTTTAAAACTCACTACTTACTCTTTTCTTATCAAAGCTTCAACACTTAAAAACTGAAATTACTCTTCTTTTCTTACTTTTCTTCTTCACTTTACTTTTAAAACTCACTACTTACTCTTTTCTTATCAAAGCTTCAACACTTAAAAACTGAAATTACTCTTCTTTTCTTACTTTTCTTCTTCACTTTACTTTTAAAACTCACTACTTACTCTTTTCTTATCAAAGCTTCAACACTTAAAAACTGAAATTACTCTTCTTTTCTTACTTTTCTTCTTCACTTTACTTTTAAAACTCACTACTTACTCTTTTCTTATCAAAGCTTCAACACTTAAAAACTGAAATTACTATTCTTTTCTTACTTTTCTTCTTCACTTTACTTTTAAAACTCACTACTTACTCTTTTCTTATCAAAGCTTCAACACTTAAAAACCGAAATTACTCTTCTTTTCTTACTTTTCTTCTTCACTTTACTTTTAAAACTCACTACTTACTCTTTTCTTATCAAAGCTTCAACACTTAAAAACTGAATCTACTCTTCTTTTCTTACTTTTCTTCTTCACTTTACTTTTAAAACTCACTACTTACTCTTTTCTTATCAAAGCTTCAACACTTAAAAACTGAAATTACTCTTCTTTTCTTACTTTTCTTCTTCACTTTACTTTTAAAACTCACTAATTACTCTTTTCTTATCAAAGCTTCAACACTTAAAAACTGAAATTACTCTTCTTTTCTTACTTTTCTTCTTCACTTTACTTTTAAAACTCACTACTTAATAACTCTTATCAAAGATTCAACACTTAAAAACTGAAATTACTCTTCTTTTCTTACTTTTCTTCTTCACTTTACTTTTAAAACTCACTACTTACTCTTTTCTTATCAAAGCTTCAACACTTAAAAACTGAAATTACTCTTCTTTTCTTACTTTTCTTCTTCACTTTACTTTTAAAACTCACTACTTACTCTTTTCTTATCAAAGCTTCAACACTTAAATAATGAAATCTCTCTTCTTTTCTTACTTTTCTTCTTCACTTTACTTTTAAAACTAACTACTTACTGTTTATAACTCTTATCAAAGCTTCAACATTTAAAAACTGAAATTACTATTCTTTTCTTACTTTTCTTCTTCACTTTACTTTTAAAACTCACTACTTACTCTTTTCTTATCAAAGCTTCAACACTTAAAAACCGAAATTACTCTTCTTTTCTTACTTTTCTTCTTCACTTTACTTTTAAAACTAGTACTTACTGTTTATAACTCTTATAAAAGCTTCAACACTTAAAAACTGAAATTACTCTTCTTTTCTTACTTTTCTTCTTCACTTTACTTTTAAAACTCACTACTTACTCTTTTCTTATCAAAGCTTCAACACTTAAAAACTGAAATTACTCTTCTTTTCTTACTTTTCTTCTTCACTTTACTTTTAAAACAACTACTTACTCTTTTCTTATCAAAGCTTCAACACTTAAAAACTGAAATTACTCTTCTTTTCTTACTTTTCTTCTTCACTTTACTTTTAAAACTCACTACTTACTCTTTTCTTATCAAAGCTTCAACACTTAAAAACTGAAATTACTATTCTTTTCTTACTTTTCTTCTTCACTTTACTTTTAAAACTCACTACTTACTCTTTTCTTATCAAAGCTTGAACACTTAAAAACTGAAATTACTCTTCTTTTCTTACTTTTCTTCTTCACTTTACTTTTAAAACTCACTACTTACTCTTTTCTTATCAAAGCTTCAACACTTAAAAACTGAAATTACTATTCTTTTCTTACTTTTCTTCTTCACTTTACTTTTAAAACTCACTACTTACTCTTTTCTTATCAAAGCTTCAACACTTAAAAACTGAAATTACTCTTCTTTTCTTACTTTTCTTCTTCACTTTACTTTTAAAACTCACTAATTACTCTTTTCTTATCAAAGCTTCAACACTTAAAAACTGAAATTACTCTTCTTTTCTTACTTTTCTTCTTCACTTTACTTTTAAAACTCACTACTTAATAACTCTTATCAAAGATTCAACACTTAAAAACTGAAATTACTCTTCTTTTCTTACTTTTCTTCTTCACTTTACTTTTAAAACTCACTACTTACTCTTTTCTTATCAAAGCTTCAACACTTAAAAACTGAAATTACTCTTCTTTTCTTACTTTTCTTCTTCACTTTACTTTTAAAACTCACTACTTACTCTTTTCTTATCAAAGCTTCAACACTTAAAAACTGAAATTACTCTTCTTTTCTTACTTTTCTTCTTCACTTTACTTTTAAAACTCACTACTTACTCTTTTCTTATCAAAGCTTCAACACTTAATACTGAAATTACTCTTCTTTTCTTACTTTTCTTCTTCACTTTACTTTTAAAACTCACTACTTACTCTTTTCTTATCAAAGCTTCAACACTTAAAAACTGAAATTACTCTTCTTTTCTTACTTTTCTTCTTCACTTTACTTTTAAAACTCACTACTTACTCTTTTCTTATCAAAGCTTCAACACTTAAATAATGAAATCTCTCTTCTTTTCTTACTTTTCTTCTTCACTTTACTTTTAAAACTAACTACTTACTGTTTATAACTCTTATCAAAGCTTCAACATTTAAAAACTGAAATTACTATTCTTTTCTTACTTTTCTTCTTCACTTTACTTTTAAAACTCACTACTTACTCTTTTCTTATCAAAGCTTCAACACTTAAAAACCGAAATTACTCTTCTTTTCTTACTTTTCTTCTTCACTTTACTTTTAAAACTAGTACTTACTGTTTATAACTCTTATAAAAGCTTCAACACTTAAATAATGAAATTACTCTTCTGTTCTTACTTTTCTTCTTCACTTTACTTTTAAAACTCACTACTTACTCTTTTCTTATCAAAGCTTCAACACTTAAAAACTGAAATTACTCTTCTTTTCTTACTTTTCTTCTTCACTTTACTTTTAAAACAACTACTTACTCTTTTCTTATCAAAGCTTCAACACTTAAAAACTGAAATTACTCTTCTTTTCTTACTTTTCTTCTTCACTTTACTTTTAAAACTCACTACTTACTCTTTTCTTATCAAAGCTTCAACACTTAAAAACTGAAATTACTCTTCTTTTCTTACTTTTCTTCTTCACTTTACTTTTAAAACTCACTACTTAATAACTCTTATCAAAGCTTGAACACTTAAAAACTGAAATTACTCTTCTTTTCTTACTTTTCTTCTTCACTTTACTTTTAAAACTCACTACTTACTCTTTTCTTATCAAAGCTTCAACACTTAAAAACTGAAATTACTATTCTTTTCTTACTTTTCTTCTTCACTTTACTTTTAAAACTCACTACTTAATAACTCTTATCAAAGCTTGAACACTTAAAAACTGAAATTACTCTTCTTTTCTTACTTTTCTTCTTCACTTTACTTTTAAAACTCACTACTTACTCTTTTCTTATCAAAGCTTCAACACTTAAAAACTGAATCTACTCTTCTTTTCTTACTTTTCTTCTTCACTTTACTTTTAAAACTCACTACTTACTCTTTTCTTATCAAAGCTTCAACACTTAAAAACTGAAATTACTCTTCTTTTCTTACTTTTCTTCTTCACTTTACTTTTAAAACTCACTAATTACTCTTTTCTTATCAAAGCTTCAACACTTAAAAACTGAAATTACTCTTCTTTTCTTACTTTTCTTCTTCACTTTACTTTTAAAACTCACTACTTAATAACTCTTATCAAAGATTCAACACTTAAAAACTGAAATTACTCTTCTTTTCTTACTTTTCTTCTTCACTTTACTTTTAAAACTCACTACTTACTCTTTTCTTATCAAAGCTTCAACACTTAAAAACTGAAATTACTCTTCTTTTCTTACTTTTCTTCTTCACTTTACTTTTAAAACTCACTACTTACTCTTTTCTTATCAAAGCTTCAACACTTAAATAATGAAATCTCTCTTCTTTTCTTACTTTTCTTCTTCACTTTACTTTTAAAACTAACTACTTACTGTTTATAACTCTTATCAAAGCTTCAACATTTAAAAACTGAAATTACTATTCTTTTCTTACTTTTCTTCTTCACTTTACTTTTAAAACTCACTACTTACTCTTTTCTTATCAAAGCTTCAACACTTAAAAACCGAAATTACTCTTCTTTTCTTACTTTTCTTCTTCACTTTACTTTTAAAACTAGTACTTACTGTTTATAACTCTTATAAAAGCTTCAACACTTAAAAACTGAAATTACTCTTCTTTTCTTACTTTTCTTCTTCACTTTACTTTTAAAACTCACTACTTACTCTTTTCTTATCAAAGCTTCAACACTTAAAAACTGAAATTACTCTTCTTTTCTTACTTTTCTTCTTCACTTTACTTTTAAAACAACTACTTACTCTTTTCTTATCAAAGCTTCAACACTTAAAAACTGAAATTACTCTTCTTTTCTTACTTTTCTTCTTCACTTTACTTTTAAAACTCACTACTTACTCTTTTCTTATCAAAGCTTCAACACTTAAAAACTGAAATTACTATTCTTTTCTTACTTTTCTTCTTCACTTTACTTTTAAAACTCACTACTTACTCTTTTCTTATCAAAGCTTGAACACTTAAAAACTGAAATTACTCTTCTTTTCTTACTTTTCTTCTTCACTTTACTTTTAAAACTCACTACTTACTCTTTTCTTATCAAAGCTTCAACACTTAAAAACTGAAATTACTATTCTTTTCTTACTTTTCTTCTTCACTTTACTTTTAAAACTCACTACTTACTCTTTTCTTATCAAAGCTTGAACATTTAAAAACTGAAATTACTCTTCTTTTCTTACTTTTCTTCTTCACTTTACTTTTAAAACTCACTACTTACTCTTTTCTTATCAAAGCTTCAACACTTAAAAACTGAATCTACTCTTCTTTTCTTACTTTTCTTCTTCACTTTACTTTTAAAACTCACTACTTACTCTTTTCTTATCAAAGATTCAAAACTTAAAAACTGAAATTACTCTTCTTTTCTTACTTTTCTTCTTCACTTTACTTTTAAAACTCACTACTTACTCTTTTCTTATCAAAGCTTCAACACTTAAAAACTGAAATTACTCTTCTTTTCTTACTTTTCTTCTTCACTTTACTTTTAAAACTCACTACTTACTCTTTTCTTATCAAAGCTTCAACACTTAAAAACTGAAATTACTCTTCTTTTCTTACTTTTCTTCTTCACTTTACTTTTAAAACTCACTACTTACTCTTTTCTTATCAAAGCTTCAACACTTAAAAACTGAAATTACTCTTCTTTTCTTACTTTTCTTCTTCACTTTACTTTTAAAACTCACTACTTACTCTTTTCTTATCAAAGCTTCAACACTTAAAAACTGAATCTACTCTTCTTTTCTTACTTTTCTTCTTCACTTTACTTTTAAAACTCACTACTTACTCTTTTCTTATCAAAGCTTCAACATTTAAAAACTGAAATTACTATTCTTTTCTTACTTTTCTTCTTCACTTTACTTTTAAAACTCACTACTTACTCTTTTCTTATCAAAGCTTCAACACTTAAAAACTGAAATTACTCTTCTTTTCTTACTTTTCTTCTTCACTTTACTTTTAAAACTCACTACTTACTCTTTTCTTATCAAAGCTTCAACACTTAATACTGAAATTACTCTTCTTTTCTTACTTTTCTTCTTCACTTTACTTTTAAAACTCACTACTTAATAACTGTTATCAAAGCTTCAACACTTAAAAGCTGAAATTACTCTTCTTTTCTTACTTTTCTTCTTCACTTTACTTTTAAAACTCACTACTTACTCTTTTCTTATCAAAGCTTCAACACTTAAAAACTGAAATTACTCTTCTTTTCTTACTTTTCTTCTTCACTTTACTTTTAAAACTCACTACTTAATAACTCTTATCAAAGATTCAACACTTAAAAACTGAAATTACTCTTCTTTTCTTACTTTTCTTCTTCACTTTACTTTTAAAACTCACTACTTACTCTTTTCTTATCAAAGCTTCAACACTTAAAAACTGAAATTACTCTTCTTTTCTTACTTTTCTTCTTCACTTTACTTTTAAAACTCACTACTTACTCTTTTCTTATCAAAGCTTCAACACTTAATACTGAAATTACTCTTCTTTTCTTACTTTTCTTCTTCACTTTACTTTTAAAACTCACTACTTAATAACTGTTATCAAAGCTTCAACACTTAAAAGCTGAAATTACTCTTCTTTTCTTACTTTTCTTCTTCACTTTACTTTTAAAACTCACTACTTACTCTTTTCTTATCAAAGCTTCAACACTTAAAAACTGAAATTACTCTTCTTTTCTTACTTTTCTTCTTCACTTTACTTTTAAAACTCACTACTTACTCTTTTCTTATCAAAGCTTCAACACTTAATACTGAAATTACTCTTCTTTTCTTACTTTTCTTCTTCACTTTACTTTTAAAACTCACTACTTAATAACTGTTATCAAAGCTTCAACACTTAAAAACTGAAATTACTCTTCTTTTCTTACTTTTCTTCTTCACTTTACTTTTAAAACTCACTACTTAATAACTGTTATCAAAGCTTCAACACTTAAAAACTGAAATTACTCTTCTTTTCTTACTTTTCTTCTTCACTTTACTTTTAAAACTCACTACTTAATAACTCTTATCAAAGATTCAACACTTAAAAACTGAAATTACTCTTCTTTTCTTACTTTTCTTCTTCACTTTACTTTTAAAACTCACTACTTACTCTTTTCTTATCAAAGCTTCAACACTTAAAAACTGAAATTACTCTTCTTTTCTTACTTTTCTTCTTCACTTTACTTTTAAAACTCACTACTTACTCTTTTCTTATCAAAGCTTCAACACTTAAAAACTGAAATTACTCTTCTTTTCTTACTTTTCTTCTTCACTTTACTTTTAAAACTCACTACTTACTCTTTTCTTATCAAAGCTTCAACACTTAAAAACTGAAATTACTCTTCTTTTCTTACTTTTCTTCTTCACTTTACTTTTAAAACTCACTACTTACTCTTTTCTTATCAAAGCTTCAACACTTAATACTGAAATTACTCTTCTTTTCTTACTTTTCTTCTTCACTTTACTTTTAAAACTCACTACTTAATAACTGTTATCAAAGCTTCAACACTTAAAAGCTGAAATTACTCTTCTTTTCTTACTTTTCTTCTTCACTTTACTTTTAAAACTCACTACTTACTCTTTTCTTATCAAAGCTTCAACACTTAAAAACTGAAATTACTCTTCTTTTCTTACTTTTCTTCTTCACTTTACTTTTAAAACTCACTACTTAATAACTCTTATCAAAGATTCAACACTTAAAAACTGAAATTACTCTTCTTTTCTTACTTTTCTTCTTCACTTTACTTTTAAAACTCACTACTTACTCTTTTCTTATCAAAGCTTCAACACTTAAAAACTGAAATTACTCTTCTTTTCTTACTTTTCTTCTTCACTTTACTTTTAAAACTCACTACTTAATAACTCTTATCAAAGATTCAACACTTAAAAACTGAAATTACTCTTACTTTTCTTCTTCACTTTAATTTTTATACTACACTCTTAATAACTCTTATCAAAGATTCAACACTTAAAAACTGAAATTACTCTTCTTTTCTTACTTTTCTTCTTCACTTTACTTTTAAAACTCACTACTTACTCTTTTCTTATCAAAGCTTCAACACTTAAAAACTGAAATTACTCTTCTTTTCTTACTTTTCTTCTTCACTTTACTTTTAAAACTCACTACTTACTCTTTTCTTATCAAAGCTTCAACACTTAAAAACTGAAATTACTCTTCTTTTCTTACTTTTCTTCTTCACTTTACTTTTAAAACTCACTACTTAATAACTCTTATCAAAGATTCAACACTTAAAAACTGAAATTACTCTTCTTTTCTTACTTTTCTTCTTCACTTTACTTTTAAAACTCACTACTTACTCTTTTCTTATCAAAGCTTCAACACTTAAAAACTGAAATTACTCTTCTTTTCTTACTTTTCTTCTTCACTTTACTTTTAAAACTAACTACTTACTCTTTTCTTATCAAAGCTTCAACACTTAAAAACTGAAATTACTCTTCTTTTCTTACTTTTCTTCTTCACTTTACTTTTAAAACTCACTACTTACTCTTTTCTTATCAAAGCTTCAACACTTAAATAATGAAATCTCTCTTCTTTTCTTACTTTTCTTCTTCACTTTACTTTTAAAACTAACTACTTACTGTTTATAACTCTTATCAAAGCTTCAACATTTAAAAACTGAAATTACTATTCTTTTCTTACTTTTCTTCTTCACTTTACTTTTAAAACTCACTACTTACTCTTTTCTTATCAAAGCTTCAACACTTAAAAACCGAAATTACTCTTCTTTTCTTACTTTTCTTCTTCACTTTACTTTTAAAACTAGTACTTACTGTTTATAACTCTTATAAAAGCTTCAACACTTAAATAATGAAATTACTCTTCTGTTCTTACTTTTCTTCTTCACTTTACTTTTAAAACTCACTACTTACTCTTTTCTTATCAAAGCTTCAACACTTAAAAACTGAAATTACTCTTCTTTTCTTACTTTTCTTCTTCACTTTACTTTTAAAACAACTACTTACTCTTTTCTTATCAAAGCTTCAACACTTAAAAACTGAAATTACTCTTCTTTTCTTACTTTTCTTCTTCACTTTACTTTTAAAACTCACTACTTACTCTTTTCTTATCAAAGCTTCAACACTTAAAAACTGAAATTACTCTTCTTTTCTTACTTTTCTTCTTCACTTTACTTTTAAAACTCACTACTTAATAACTCTTATCAAAGCTTGAACACTTAAAAACTGAAATTACTCTTCTTTTCTTACTTTTCTTCTTCACTTTACTTTTAAAACTCACTACTTACTCTTTTCTTATCAAAGCTTCAACACTTAAAAACTGAAATTACTATTCTTTTCTTACTTTTCTTCTTCACTTTACTTTTAAAACTCACTACTTACTCTTTTCTTATCAAAGCTTCAACACTTAAAAACTGAAATTACTCTTCTTTTCTTACTTTTCTTCTTCACTTTACTTTTAAAACTCACTACTTACTCTTTTCTTATCAAAGCTTCAACACTTAAAAACTGAATCTACTCTTCTTTTCTTACTTTTCTTCTTCACTTTACTTTTAAAACTCACTACTTACTCTTTTCTTATCAAAGCTTCAACACTTAAAAACTGAAATTACTCTTCTTTTCTTACTTTTCTTCTTCACTTTACTTTTAAAACTCACTACTTACTCTTTTCTTATCAAAGCTTCAACACTTAAATAATGAAATCTCTCTTCTTTTCTTACTTTTCTTCTTCACTTTACTTTTAAAACTAACTACTTACTGTTTATAACTCTTATCAAAGCTTCAACATTTAAAAACTGAAATTACTATTCTTTTCTTACTTTTCTTCTTCACTTTACTTTTAAAACTCACTACTTACTCTTTTCTTATCAAAGCTTCAACACTTAAAAACCGAAATTACTCTTCTTTTCTTACTTTTCTTCTTCACTTTACTTTTAAAACTCACTACTTACTCTTTTCTTATCAAAGCTTCAACACTTAAATAATGAAATCTCTCTTCTTTTCTTACTTTTCTTCTTCACTTTACTTTTAAAACTAACTACTTACTGTTTATAACTCTTATCAAAGCTTCAACATTTAAAAACTGAAATTACTATTCTTTTCTTACTTTTCTTCTTCACTTTACTTTTAAAACTAGTACTTACTGTTTATAACTCTTATAAAAGCTTCAACACTTAAAAACTGAAATTACTCTTCTTTTCTTACTTTTCTTCTTCACTTTACTTTTAAAACTAGTACTTACTGTTTATAACTCTTATAAAAGCTTCAACACTTAAAAACTGAAATTACTCTTCTGTTCTTACTTTTCTTCTTCACTTTACTTTTAAAACTCACTACTTACTCTTTTCTTATCAAAGCTTCAACACTTAAAAACTGAAATTACTCTTCTTTTCTTACTTTTCTTCTTCACTTTACTTTTAAAACTCACTACTTACTCTTTTCTTATCAAAGCTTCAACACTTAAAAACCGAAATTACTCTTCTTTTCTTACTTTTCTTCTTCACTTTACTTTTAAAACTCACTACTTACTCTTTTCTTATCAAAGCTTCAACACTTAAAAACTGAAATTACTCTTCTTTTCTTACTTTTCTTCTTCACTTTACTTTTAAAACTCACTACTTAATAACTCTTATCAAAGCTTGAACACTTAAAAACTGAAATTACTCTTCTTTTCTTACTTTTCTTCTTCACTTTACTTTTAAAACTCACTACTTACTCTTTTCTTATCAAAGCTTCAACACTTAAAAACTGAAATTACTATTCTTTTCTTACTTTTCTTCTTCACTTTACTTTTAAAACTCACTACTTATTCTTTTCTTATCAAAGCTTCAACATTTAAAAACTGAAATTACTCTTCTTTTCTTACTTTTCTTCTTCACTTTACTTTTAAAACTCACTACTTACTCTTTTCTTATCAAAGCTTCAACACTTAAAAACTGAATCTACTCTTCTTTTCTTACTTTTCTTCTTCACTTTACTTTTAAAACTCACTACTTACTCTTTTCTTATCAAAGATTCAAAACTTAAAAACTGAAATTACTCTTCTTTTCTTACTTTTCTTCTTCACTTTACTTTTAAAACTCACTACTTACTCTTTTCTTATCAAAGCTTCAACACTTAAAAACTGAAATTACTCTTCTTTTCTTACTTTTCTTCTTCACTTTACTTTTAAAACTCACTACTTACTCTTTTCTTATCAAAGCTTCAACACTTAAAAACCGAAATTACTCTTCTTTTCTTACTTTTCTTCTTCACTTTACTTTTAAAACTCACTACTTACTCTTTTCTTATCAAAGCTTCAACACTTAAAAACTGAAATTACTCTTCTTTTCTTACTTTTCTTCTTCACTTTACTTTTAAAACTAACTACTTACTCTTTTCTTATCAAAGCTTCAACACTTAAAAACTGAATCTACTCTTCTTTTCTTACTTTTCTTCTTCACTTTACTTTTAAAACTCACTACTTAATAACTCTTATCAAAGCTTCAACACTTAAAAACCGAAATTACTCTTCTTTTCTTACTTTTCTTCTTCACTTTACTTTTAAAACTCACTACTTACTCTTTTCTTATCAAAGCTTCAACACTTAAAAACTGAAATTACTCTTCTTTTCTTACTTTTCTTCTTCACTTTACTTTTAAAACTAACTACTTACTCTTTTCTTATCAAAGCTTCAACACTTAAAAACTGAATCTACTCTTCTTTTCTTACTTTTCTTCTTCACTTTACTTTTAAAACTCACTACTTACTCTTTTCTTATCAAAGCTTCAACACTTAAAAACTGAAATTACTCTTCTTTTCTTACTTTTCTTCTTCACTTTACTTTTAAAACTCACTACTTACTCTTTTCTTATCAAAGATTCAACACTTAAAAACTGAAATTACTCTTCTTTTCTTACTTTTCTTCTTCACTTTAATTTTTATACTACACTCTTAATAACTCTTATCAAAGATTCAACACTTAAAAACTGAAATTACTCTTCTTTTCTTACTTTTCTTCTTCACTTTACTTTTAAAACTCACTACTTACTCTTTTCTTATCAAAGCTTCAACACTTAAAAACTGAATCTACTCTTCTTTTCTTACTTTTCTTCTTCACTTTACTTTTAAAACTCACTACTTACTCTTTTCTTATCAAAGCTTCAACACTTAAAAACTGAAATTACTCTTCTTTTCTTACTTTTCTTCTTCACTTTACTTTTAAAACTCACTACTTAATAACTCTTATCAAAGATTCAACACTTAAAAACTGAAATTACTCTTCTTTTCTTACTTTTCTTCTTCACTTTACTTTTAAAACTCACTACTTAATAACTCTTATCAAAGCTTCAACACTTAAAAACTGAAATTACTCTTCTTTTCTTACTTTTCTTCTTCACTTTACTTTTAAAACTCACTACTTACTCTTTTCTTATCAAAGCTTCAACACTTAAAAACTGAAATTACTCTTCTTTTCTTACTTTTCTTCTTCACTTTACTTTTAAAACTCACTACTTACTCTTTTCTTATCAAAGCTTCAACACTTAAAAACTGAAATTACTCTTCTTTTCTTACTTTTCTTCTTCACTTTACTTTTAAAACTCACTACTTACTCTTTTCTTATCAAAGCTTCAACACTTAAAAACCGAAATTACTCTTCTTTTCTTACTTTTCTTCTTCACTTTACTTTTAAAACTCACTACTTACTCTTTTCTTATCAAAGCTTCAACACTTAAAAACTGAAATTACTCTTCTTTTCTTACTTTTCTTCTTCACTTTACTTTTAAAACTCACTACTTACTCTTTTCTTATCAAAGCTTCAACACTTAAAAACTGAAATTACTCTTCTTTTCTTACTTTTCTTCTTCACTTTACTTTTAAAACTCACTACTTACTCTTTTCTTATCAAAGCTTCAACACTTAAAAACCGAAATTACTCTTCTTTTCTTACTTTTCTTCTTCACTTTAATTTTTATACTACACTCTTAATAACTCTTATCAAAGATTCAACACTTAAAAACTGAAATTACTCTTCTTTTCTTACTTTTCTTCTTCACTTTACTTTTAAAACTCACTACTTACTCTTTTCTTATCAAAGCTTCAACACTTAAAAACTGAAATTACTCTTCTTTTCTTACTTTTCTTCTTCACTTTACTTTTAAAACTCACTACTTACTCTTTTCTTATCAAAGCTTCAACACTTAAAAACTGAAATTACTCTTCTTTTCTTACTTTTCTTCTTCACTTTACTTTTAAAACTCACTACTTACTCTTTTCTTATCAAAGCTTCAACACTTAAATAATGAAATCTCTCTTCTTTTCTTACTTTTCTTCTTCACTTTACTTTTAAAACTCACTACTTACTCTTTTCTTATCAAAGCTTCAACACTTAAAAACCGAAATTACTCTTCTTTTCTTACTTTTCTTCTTCACTTTACTTTTAAAACTCACTACTTACTCTTTTCTTATCAAAGCTTCAACACTTAAAAACTGAATCTACTCTTCTTTTCTTACTTTTCTTCTTCACTTTACTTTTAAAACTCACTACTTACTCTTTTCTTATCAAAGCTTCAACACTTAAAAACTGAAATTACTCTTCTTTTCTTACTTTTCTTCTTCACTTTACTTTTAAAACTCACTACTTACTCTTTTCTTATCAAAGCTTCAACACTTAAATAATGAAATCTCTCTTCTTTTCTTACTTTTCTTCTTCACTTTACTTTTAAAACTAACTACTTACTGTTTATAACTCTTATCAAAGCTTCAACATTTAAAAACTGAAATTACTATTCTTTTCTTACTTTTCTTCTTCACTTTACTTTTAAAACTCACTACTTACTCTTTTCTTATCAAAGCTTCAACACTTAAAAACCGAAATTACTCTTCTTTTCTTACTTTTCTTCTTCACTTTACTTTTAAAACTCACTACTTACTCTTTTCTTATCAAAGCTTCAACACTTAAATAATGAAATCTCTCTTCTTTTCTTACTTTTCTTCTTCACTTTACTTTTAAAACTAACTACTTACTGTTTATAACTCTTATCAAAGCTTCAACATTTAAAAACTGAAATTACTATTCTTTTCTTACTTTTCTTCTTCACTTTACTTTTAAAACTAGTACTTACTGTTTATAACTCTTATAAAAGCTTCAACACTTAAAAACTGAAATTACTCTTCTTTTCTTACTTTTCTTCTTCACTTTACTTTTAAAACTAGTACTTACTGTTTATAACTCTTATAAAAGCTTCAACACTTAAAAACTGAAATTACTCTTCTGTTCTTACTTTTCTTCTTCACTTTACTTTTAAAACTCACTACTTACTCTTTTCTTATCAAAGCTTCAACACTTAAAAACTGAAATTACTCTTCTTTTCTTACTTTTCTTCTTCACTTTACTTTTAAAACAACTACTTACTCTTTTCTTATCAAAGCTTCAACACTTAAAAACTGAAATTACTCTTCTTTTCTTACTTTTCTTCTTCACTTTACTTTTAAAACTCACTACTTACTCTTTTCTTATCAAAGCTTCAACACTTAAAAACTGAAATTACTCTTCTTTTCTTACTTTTCTTCTTCACTTTACTTTTAAAACTCACTACTTAATAACTCTTATCAAAGCTTGAACACTTAAAAACTGAAATTACTCTTCTTTTCTTACTTTTCTTCTTCACTTTACTTTTAAAACTCACTACTTACTCTTTTCTTATCAAAGCTTCAACACTTAAAAACTGAAATTACTATTCTTTTCTTACTTTTCTTCTTCACTTTACTTTTAAAACTCACTACTTACTCTTTTCTTATCAAAGCTTCAACATTTAAAAACTGAAATTACTCTTCTTTTCTTACTTTTCTTCTTCACTTTACTTTTAAAACTCACTACTTACTCTTTTCTTATCAAAGCTTCAACACTTAAAAACTGAATCTACTCTTCTTTTCTTACTTTTCTTCTTCACTTTACTTTTAAAACTCACTACTTACTCTTTTCTTATCAAAGATTCAAAACTTAAAAACTGAAATTACTCTTCTTTTCTTACTTTTCTTCTTCACTTTACTTTTAAAACTCACTACTTACTCTTTTCTTATCAAAGCTTCAACACTTAAAAACTGAAATTACTCTTCTTTTCTTACTTTTCTTCTTCACTTTACTTTTAAAACTCACTACTTACTCTTTTCTTATCAAAGCTTCAACACTTAAAAACCGAAATTACTCTTCTTTTCTTACTTTTCTTCTTCACTTTACTTTTAAAACTCACTACTTACTCTTTTCTTATCAAAGCTTCAACACTTAAAAACTGAAATTACTCTTCTTTTCTTACTTTTCTTCTTCACTTTACTTTTAAAACTAACTACTTACTCTTTTCTTATCAAAGCTTCAACACTTAAAAACTGAATCTACTCTTCTTTTCTTACTTTTCTTCTTCACTTTACTTTTAAAACTCACTACTTAATAACTCTTATCAAAGCTTCAACACTTAAAAACCGAAATTACTCTTCTTTTCTTACTTTTCTTCTTCACTTTACTTTTAAAACTCACTACTTACTCTTTTCTTATCAAAGCTTCAACACTTAAAAACTGAAATTACTCTTCTTTTCTTACTTTTCTTCTTCACTTTACTTTTAAAACTAACTACTTACTCTTTTCTTATCAAAGCTTCAACACTTAAAAACTGAATCTACTCTTCTTTTCTTACTTTTCTTCTTCACTTTACTTTTAAAACTCACTACTTACTCTTTTCTTATCAAAGCTTCAACACTTAAAAACTGAAATTACTCTTCTTTTCTTACTTTTCTTCTTCACTTTACTTTTAAAACTCACTACTTACTCTTTTCTTATCAAAGATTCAACACTTAAAAACTGAAATTACTCTTCTTTTCTTACTTTTCTTCTTCACTTTAATTTTTATACTACACTCTTAATAACTCTTATCAAAGATTCAACACTTAAAAACTGAAATTACTCTTCTTTTCTTACTTTTCTTCTTCACTTTACTTTTAAAACTCACTACTTACTCTTTTCTTATCAAAGCTTCAACACTTAAAAACTGAATCTACTCTTCTTTTCTTACTTTTCTTCTTCACTTTACTTTTAAAACTCACTACTTACTCTTTTCTTATCAAAGCTTCAACACTTAAAAACTGAAATTACTCTTCTTTTCTTACTTTTCTTCTTCACTTTACTTTTAAAACTCACTACTTAATAACTCTTATCAAAGATTCAACACTTAAAAACTGAAATTACTCTTCTTTTCTTACTTTTCTTCTTCACTTTACTTTTAAAACTCACTACTTAATAACTCTTATCAAAGCTTCAACACTTAAAAACTGAAATTACTCTTCTTTTCTTACTTTTCTTCTTCACTTTACTTTTAAAACTCACTACTTACTCTTTTCTTATCAAAGCTTCAACACTTAAAAACTGAAATTACTCTTCTTTTCTTACTTTTCTTCTTCACTTTACTTTTAAAACTCACTACTTACTCTTTTCTTATCAAAGCTTCAACACTTAAAAACTGAAATTACTCTTCTTTTCTTACTTTTCTTCTTCACTTTACTTTTAAAACTCACTACTTACTCTTTTCTTATCAAAGCTTCAACACTTAAAAACCGAAATTACTCTTCTTTTCTTACTTTTCTTCTTCACTTTACTTTTAAAACTCACTACTTACTCTTTTCTTATCAAAGCTTCAACACTTAAAAACTGAAATTACTCTTCTTTTCTTACTTTTCTTCTTCACTTTACTTTTAAAACTCACTACTTACTCTTTTCTTATCAAAGCTTCAACACTTAAAAACTGAAATTACTCTTCTTTTCTTACTTTTCTTCTTCACTTTACTTTTAAAACTCACTACTTACTCTTTTCTTATCAAAGCTTCAACACTTAAAAACCGAAATTACTCTTCTTTTCTTACTTTTCTTCTTCACTTTAATTTTTATACTACACTCTTAATAACTCTTATCAAAGATTCAACACTTAAAAACTGAAATTACTCTTCTTTTCTTACTTTTCTTCTTCACTTTACTTTTAAAACTCACTACTTACTCTTTTCTTATCAAAGCTTCAACACTTAAAAACTGAAATTACTCTTCTTTTCTTACTTTTCTTCTTCACTTTACTTTTAAAACTCACTACTTACTCTTTTCTTATCAAAGCTTCAACACTTAAAAACTGAAATTACTCTTCTTTTCTTACTTTTCTTCTTCACTTTACTTTTAAAACTCACTACTTACTCTTTTCTTATCAAAGCTTCAACACTTAAATAATGAAATCTCTCTTCTTTTCTTACTTTTCTTCTTCACTTTACTTTTAAAACTCACTACTTACTCTTTTCTTATCAAAGCTTCAACACTTAAAAACTGAAATTACTCTTCTTTTCTTACTTTTCTTCTTCACTTTACTTTTAAAACTCACTACTTACTCTTTTCTTATCAAAGCTTCAACACTTAAAAACCGAAATTACTCTTCTTTTCTTACTTTTCTTCTTCACTTTACTTTTAAAACTCACTACTTACTCTTTTCTTATCAAAGCTTCAACACTTAAAAACTGAAATTACTCTTCTTTTCTTACTTTTCTTCTTCACTTTACTTTTAAAACTCACTACTTAATAACTCTTATCAAAGATTCAACACTTAAAAACTGAAATTACTCTTCTTTTCTTACTTTTCTTCTTCACTTTACTTTTAAAACTCACTACTTAATAACTCTTATCAAAGCTTGAACACTTAAAAACTGAAATTACTCTTCTTTTCTTACTTTTCTTCTTCACTTTACTTTTAAAACTCACTACTTACTCTTTTCTTATCAAAGCTTCAACACTTAAAAACTGAAATTACTCTTCTTTTCTTACTTTTCTTCTTCACTTTACTTTTAAAACTCACTACTTACTCTTTTCTTATCAAAGCTTCAACACTTAAAAACTGAAATTACTCTTCTTTTCTTACTTTTCTTCTTCACTTTACTTTTAAAACTCACTACTTAATAACTCTTATCAAAGATTCAACACTTAAAAACTGAAATTACTCTTCTTTTCTTACTTTTCTTCTTCACTTTACTTTTAAAACTCACTACTTAATAACTCTTATCAAAGCTTCAACACTTAAAAACTGAAATTACTCTTCTTTTCTTACTTTTCTTCTTCACTTTACTTTTAAAACTCACTACTTACTCTTTTCTTATCAAAGCTTCAACACTTAAAAACTGAAATTACTCTTCTTTTCTTACTTTTCTTCTTCACTTTACTTTTAAAACTCACTACTTACTCTTTTCTTATCAAAGCTTCAACACTTAAAAACTGAAATTACTCTTCTTTTCTTACTTTTCTTCTTCACTTTACTTTTAAAACTCACTACTTACTCTTTTCTTATCAAAGCTTCAACACTTAAAAACCGAAATTACTCTTCTTTTCTTACTTTTCTTCTTCACTTTACTTTTAAAACTCACTACTTACTCTTTTCTTATCAAAGCTTCAACACTTAAAAACTGAAATTACTCTTCTTTTCTTACTTTTCTTCTTCACTTTACTTTTAAAACTCACTACTTACTCTTTTCTTATCAAAGCTTCAACACTTAAAAACTGAAATTACTCTTCTTTTCTTACTTTTCTTCTTCACTTTACTTTTAAAACTCACTACTTACTCTTTTCTTATCAAAGCTTCAACACTTAAAAACCGAAATTACTCTTCTTTTCTTACTTTTCTTCTTCACTTTAATTTTTATACTACACTCTTAATAACTCTTATCAAAGATTCAACACTTAAAAACTGAAATTACTCTTCTTTTCTTACTTTTCTTCTTCACTTTACTTTTAAAACTCACTACTTACTCTTTTCTTATCAAAGCTTCAACACTTAAAAACTGAAATTACTCTTCTTTTCTTACTTTTCTTCTTCACTTTACTTTTAAAACTCACTACTTACTCTTTTCTTATCAAAGCTTCAACACTTAAAAACTGAAATTACTCTTCTTTTCTTACTTTTCTTCTTCACTTTACTTTTAAAACTCACTACTTACTCTTTTCTTATCAAAGCTTCAACACTTAAATAATGAAATCTCTCTTCTTTTCTTACTTTTCTTCTTCACTTTACTTTTAAAACTCACTACTTACTCTTTTCTTATCAAAGCTTCAACACTTAAAAACTGAAATTACTCTTCTTTTCTTACTTTTCTTCTTCACTTTACTTTTAAAACTCACTACTTACTCTTTTCTTATCAAAGCTTCAACACTTAAAAACCGAAATTACTCTTCTTTTCTTACTTTTCTTCTTCACTTTACTTTTAAAACTCACTACTTACTCTTTTCTTATCAAAGCTTCAACACTTAAAAACCGAAATTACTCTTCTTTTCTTACTTTTCTTCTTCACTTTACTTTTAAAACTCACTACTTACTCTTTTCTTATCAAAGCTTCAACACTTAAAAACTGAAATTACTCTTCTTTTCTTACTTTTCTTCTTCACTTTACTTTTAAAACTCACTACTTACTCTTTTCTTATCAAAGCTTCAACACTTAAAAACTGAAATTACTCTTCTTTTCTTACTTTTCTTCTTCACTTTACTTTTAAAACTCACTACTTACTCTTTTCTTATCAAAGCTTCAACACTTAAAAACCGAAATTACTCTTCTTTTCTTACTTTTCTTCTTCACTTTAATTTTTATACTACACTCTTAATAACTCTTATCAAAGATTCAACACTTAAAAACTGAAATTACTCTTCTTTTCTTACTTTTCTTCTTCACTTTACTTTTAAAACTCACTACTTACTCTTTTCTTATCAAAGCTTCAACACTTAAAAACTGAAATTACTCTTCTTTTCTTACTTTTCTTCTTCACTTTACTTTTAAAACTCACTACTTACTCTTTTCTTATCAAAGCTTCAACACTTAAAAACTGAAATTACTCTTCTTTTCTTACTTTTCTTCTTCACTTTACTTTTAAAACTCACTACTTACTCTTTTCTTATCAAAGCTTCAACACTTAAATAATGAAATCTCTCTTCTTTTCTTACTTTTCTTCTTCACTTTACTTTTAAAACTCACTACTTACTCTTTTCTTATCAAAGCTTCAACACTTAAAAACTGAAATTACTCTTCTTTTCTTACTTTTCTTCTTCACTTTACTTTTAAAACTCACTACTTACTCTTTTCTTATCAAAGCTTCAACACTTAAAAACCGAAATTACTCTTCTTTTCTTACTTTTCTTCTTCACTTTACTTTTAAAACTCACTACTTACTCTTTTCTTATCAAAGCTTCAACACTTAAAAACTGAAATTACTCTTCTTTTCTTACTTTTCTTCTTCACTTTACTTTTAAAACTCACTACTTAATAACTCTTATCAAAGATTCAACACTTAAAAACTGAAATTACTCTTCTTTTCTTACTTTTCTTCTTCACTTTACTTTTAAAACTCACTACTTAATAACTCTTATCAAAGCTTGAACACTTAAAAACTGAAATTACTCTTCTTTTCTTACTTTTCTTCTTCACTTTACTTTTAAAACTCACTACTTACTCTTTTCTTATCAAAGCTTCAACACTTAAAAACTGAAATTACTATTCTTTTCTTACTTTTCTTCTTCACTTTACTTTTAAAACTCACTACTTACTCTTTTCTTATCAAAGCTTCAACATTTAAAAACTGAAATTACTCTTCTTTTCTTACTTTTCTTCTTCACTTTACTTTTAAAACTCACTACTTACTCTTTTCTTATCAAAGCTTCAACACTTAAAAACTGAATCTACTCTTCTTTTCTTACTTTTCTTCTTCACTTTACTTTTAAAACTCACTACTTACTCTTTTCTTATCAAAGCTTCAACACTTAAAAACTGAAATTACTCTTCTTTTCTTACTTTTCTTCTTCACTTTACTTTTAAAACTCACTACTTACTCTTTTCTTATCAAAGCTTCAACACTTAAAAACTGAAATTACTCTTACTTTTCTTCTTCACTTTAATTTTTATACTACACTCTTAATAACTCTTATCAAAGATTCAACACTTAAAAACTGAAATTACTCTTCTTTTCTTACTTTTCTTCTTCACTTTACTTTTAAAACTCACTACTTACTCTTTTCTTATCAAAGCTTCAACACTTAAAAACTGAATCTACTCTTCTTTTCTTACTTTTCTTCTTCACTTTACTTTTAAAACTCACTACTTACTCTTTTCTTATCAAAGCTTCAACACTTAAAAACTGAAATTACTCTTCTTTTCTTACTTTTCTTCTTCACTTTACTTTTAAAACTCACTACTTACTCTTTTCTTATCAAAGCTTCAACACTTAAAAACTGAAATTACTCTTACTTTTCTTCTTCACTTTAATTTTTATACTACACTCTTAATAACTCTTATCAAAGATTCAACACTTAAAAACTGAAATTACTCTTCTTTTCTTACTTTTCTTCTTCACTTTACTTTTAAAACTCACTACTTACTCTTTTCTTATCAAAGCTTCAACACTTAAAAACTGAAATTACTCTTCTTTTCTTACTTTTCTTCTTCACTTTACTTTTAAAACTCACTACTTACTCTTTTCTTATCAAAGCTTCAACACTTAAAAACTGAAATTACTCTTCTTTTCTTACTTTTCTTCTTCACTTTACTTTTAAAACTCACTACTTAATAACTCTTATCAAAGATTCAACACTTAAAAACTGAAATTACTCTTCTTTTCTTACTTTTCTTCTTCACTTTACTTTTAAAACTCACTACTTAATAACTCTTATCAAAGCTTCAACACTTAAAAACTGAAATTACTCTTCTTTTCTTACTTTTCTTCTTCACTTTACTTTTAAAACTCACTACTTACTCTTTTCTTATCAAAGCTTCAACACTTAAAAACTGAAATTACTCTTCTTTTCTTACTTTTCTTCTTCACTTTACTTTTAAAACTCACTACTTAATAACTCTTATCAAAGCTTGAACACTTAAAAACTGAAATTACTCTTCTTTTCTTACTTTTCTTCTTCACTTTACTTTTAAAACTCACTACTTACTCTTTTCTTATCAAAGCTTCAACACTTAAAAACCGAAATTACTCTTCTTTTCTTACTTTTCTTCTTCACTTTACTTTTAAAACTCACTACTTACTCTTTTCTTATCAAAGCTTCAACACTTAAAAACTGAAATTACTCTTCTTTTCTTACTTTTCTTCTTCACTTTACTTTTAAAACTCACTACTTACTCTTTTCTTATCAAAGCTTCAACACTTAAAAACTGAAATTACTCTTCTTTTCTTACTTTTCTTCTTCACTTTACTTTTAAAACTCACTACTTACTCTTTTCTTATCAAAGCTTCAACACTTAAAAACCGAAATTACTCTTCTTTTCTTACTTTTCTTCTTCACTTTACTTTTAAAACTCACTACTTACTCTTTTCTTATCAAAGCTTCAACACTTAAAAACTGAAATTACTCTTACTTTTCTTCTTCACTTTAATTTTTATACTACACTCTTAATAACTCTTATCAAAGATTCAACACTTAAAAACTGAAATTACTCTTCTTTTCTTACTTTTCTTCTTCACTTTACTTTTAAAACTCACTACTTACTCTTTTCTTATCAAAGCTTCAACACTTAAAAACTGAAATTACTCTTCTTTTCTTACTTTTCTTCTTCACTTTACTTTTAAAACTCACTACTTACTCTTTTCTTATCAAAGCTTCAACACTTAAAAACTGAAATTACTCTTCTTTTCTTACTTTTCTTCTTCACTTTACTTTTAAAACTCACTACTTAATAACTCTTATCAAAGATTCAACACTTAAAAACTGAAATTACTCTTCTTTTCTTACTTTTCTTCTTCACTTTACTTTTAAAACTCACTACTTAATAACTCTTATCAAAGCTTGAACACTTAAAAACTGAAATTACTCTTCTTTTCTTACTTTTCTTCTTCACTTTACTTTTAAAACTCACTACTTACTCTTTTCTTATCAAAGCTTCAACACTTAAAAACCGAAATTACTCTTCTTTTCTTACTTTTCTTCTTCACTTTACTTTTAAAACTCACTACTTACTCTTTTCTTATCAAAGCTTCAACACTTAAAAACTGAAATTACTATTCTTTTCTTACTTTTCTTCTTCACTTTACTTTTAAAACTCACTACTTACTCTTTTCTTATCAAAGCTTCAACACTTAAAAACTGAAATTACTCTTCTTTTCTTACTTTTCTTCTTCACTTTACTTTTAAAACTCACTACTTACTCTTTTCTTATCAAAGCTTCAACACTTAAAAACCGAAATTACTCTTCTTTTCTTACTTTTCTTCTTCACTTTACTTTTAAAACTCACTACTTACTCTTTTCTTATCAAAGCTTCAACACTTAAAAACTGAAATTACTCTTCTTTTCTTACTTTTCTTCTTCACTTTACTTTTAAAACTAACTACTTACTCTTTTCTTATCAAAGCTTCAACACTTAAAAACTGAAATTACTCTTCTTTTCTTACTTTTCTTCTTCACTTTACTTTTAAAACTCACTACTTACTCTTTTCTTATCAAAGCTTCAACACTTAAAAACTGAAATTACTCTTCTTTTCTTACTTTTCTTCTTCACTTTACTTTTAAAACTCACTACTTACTCTTTTCTTATCAAAGCTTCAACACTTAAATAATGAAATCTCTCTTCTTTTCTTACTTTTCTTCTTCACTTTACTTTTAAAACTCACTACTTACTCTTTTCTTATCAAAGCTTCAACACTTAAAAACTGAAATTACTCTTCTTTTCTTACTTTTCTTCTTCACTTTACTTTTAAAACTCACTACTTACTCTTTTCTTATCAAAGCTTCAACACTTAAAAACTGAAATTACTCTTCTTTTCTTACTTTTCTTCTTCACTTTACTTTTAAAACTCACTAATTACTCTTTTCTTATCAAAGCTTCAACACTTAAAAACTGAAATTACTCTTCTTTTCTTACTTTTCTTCTTCACTTTACTTTTAAAACTCACTACTTAATAACTCTTATCAAAGATTCAACACTTAAAAACTGAAATTACTCTTCTTTTCTTACTTTTCTTCTTCACTTTACTTTTAAAACTCACTACTTACTCTTTTCTTATCAAAGCTTCAACACTTAAAAACTGAAATTACTCTTCTTTTCTTACTTTTCTTCTTCACTTTACTTTTAAAACTCACTACTTACTCTTTTCTTATCAAAGCTTCAACACTTAAAAACTGAAATTACTCTTCTTTTCTTACTTTTCTTCTTCACTTTACTTTTAAAACTCACTACTTAATAACTCTTATCAAAGCTTGAACACTTAAAAACTGAAATTACTCTTCTTTTCTTACTTTTCTTCTTCACTTTACTTTTAAAACTCACTACTTACTCTTTTCTTATCAAAGCTTCAACACTTAAAAACTGAAATTACTCTTCTTTTCTTACTTTTCTTCTTCACTTTACTTTTAAAACTCACTACTTACTCTTTTCTTATCAAAGCTTCAACATTTAAAAACTGAAATTACTCTTCTTTTCTTACTTTTCTTCTTCACTTTACTTTTAAAACTCACTACTTACTCTTTTCTTATCAAAGCTTCAACACTTAAAAACTGAATCTACTCTTCTTTTCTTACTTTTCTTCTTCACTTTACTTTTAAAACTCACTACTTACTCTTTTCTTATCAAAGCTTCAACACTTAAAAACTGAAATTACTCTTCTTTTCTTACTTTTCTTCTTCACTTTACTTTTAAAACTCACTACTTACTCTTTTCTTATCAAAGCTTCAACACTTAAAAACTGAATCTACTCTTCTTTTCTTACTTTTCTTCTTCACTTTAATTTTTTTACTACACTCTTAATAACTCTTATCAAAGCTTGAACACTTAAAAACTGAAATTACTCTTCTTTTCTTACTTTTCTTCTTCACTTTACTTTTAAAACTCACTACTTACTCTTTTCTTATCAAAGCTTCAACATTTAAAAACTGAAATTACTCTTCTTTTCTTACTTTTCTTCTTCACTTTACTTTTAAAACTCACTACTTACTCTTTTCTTATCAAAGCTTCAACACTTAAAAACTGAAATTACTCTTCTTTTCTTACTTTTCTTCTTCACTTTACTTTTAAAACTCACTACTTACTCTTTTCTTATCAAAGCTTCAACACTTAAAAACTGAAATTACTCTTCTTTTCTTACTTTTCTTCTTCACTTTACTTTTAAAACTCACTACTTACTCTTTTCTTATCAAAGCTTCAACACTTAAAAACTGAAATTACTCTTCTTTTCTTACTTTTCTTCTTCACTTTACTTTTAAAACTCACTACTTAATAACTCTTATCAAAGATTCAAAACTTAAAAACTGAAATTACTCTTCTTTTCTTACTTTTCTTCTTCACTTTACTTTTAAAACTCACTACTTACTCTTTTCTTATCAAAGCTTCAACACTTAAAAACTGAAATTACTCTTCTTTTCTTACTTTTCTTCTTCACTTTACTTTTAAAACTCACTACTTACTCTTTTCTTATCAAAGCTTCAACACTTAAAAACTGAAATTACTCTTCTTTTCTTACTTTTCTTCTTCACTTTACTTTTAAAACTCACTACTTACTCTTTTCTTATCAAAGCTTCAACACTTAAAAACTGAAATTACTCTTCTTTTCTTACTTTTCTTCTTCACTTTACTTTTAAAACTCACTACTTAATAACTCTTATCAAAGCTTCAACACTTAAAAACTGAAATTACTCTTCTTTTCTTACTTTTCTTCTTCACTTTACTTTTAAAACTCACTACTTACTCTTTTCTTATCAAAGCTTCAACACTTAAAAACTGAAATTACTCTTCTTTTCTTACTTTTCTTCTTCACTTTACTTTTAAAACTCACTACTTACTCTTTTCTTATCAAAGCTTCAACACTTAAAAACTGAAATTACTCTTCTTTTCTTACTTTTCTTCTTCACTTTACTTTTAAAACTCACTACTTACTCTTTTCTTATCAAAGCTTCAACACTTAAAAACTGAAATTACTCTTCTTTTCTTACTTTTCTTCTTCACTTTACTTTTAAAACTCACTACTTACTCTTTTCTTATCAAAGCTTCAACACTTAAAAACTGAAATTACTCTTCTTTTCTTACTTTTCTTCTTCACTTTACTTTTAAAACTCACTACTTAATAACTCTTATCAAAGATTCAAAAC
The DNA here is from genome assembly GCA_946699065.1 of Loxodes magnus. Taxonomy (NCBI): domain Eukaryota; phylum Ciliophora; class Karyorelictea; order Loxodida; family Loxodidae; genus Loxodes; species Loxodes magnus. Next base: position 28,035 of record CAMPDV010004010.1, read on the forward strand.
TTAAAAACTGAAATTACTCTTCTTTTCTTACTTTTCTTCTTCACTTTACTTTTAAAACTCACTACTTACTCTTTTCTTATCAAAGCTTCAACACTTAAAAACTGAAATTACTCTTCTTTTCTTACTTTTCTTCTTCACTTTAATTTTTATACTACACTCTTAATAACTCTTATCAAAGATTCAACACTTAAAAACTGAAATTACTCTTCTTTTCTTACTTTTCTTCTTCACTTTACTTTTAAAACTCACTACTTACTCTTTTCTTATCAAAGCTTCAACACTTAAAAACTGAAATTACTCTTCTTTTCTTACTTTTCTTCTTCACTTTACTTTTAAAACTCACTACTTACTCTTTTCTTATCAAAGCTTCAACACTTAAAAACTGAAATTACTCTTCTTTTCTTACTTTTCTTCTTCACTTTACTTTTAAAACTCACTACTTACTCTTTTCTTATCAAAGCTTCAACACTTAAAAACTGAAATTACTCTTCTTTTCTTACTTTTCTTCTTCACTTTACTTTTAAAACTCACTACTTAATAACTCTTATCAAAGATTCAACACTTAAAAACTGAAATTACTCTTCTTTTCTTACTTTTCTTCTTCACTTTACTTTTAAAACTCACTACTTACTCTTTTCTTATCAAAGCTTCAACACTTAAAAACTGAAATTACTCTTCTTTTCTTACTTTTCTTCTTCACTTTACTTTTAAAACTCACTACTTACTCTTTTCTTATCAAAGCTTCAACACTTAAAAACTGAAATTACTCTTCTTTTCTTACTTTTCTTCTTCACTTTACTTTTAAAACTCACTACTTACTCTTTTCTTATCAAAGCTTCAACACTTAAAAACTGAAATTACTCTTCTTTTCTTACTTTTCTTCTTCACTTTACTTTTAAAACTCACTACTTACTCTTTTCTTATCAAAGCTTCAACACTTAAAAACTGAAATTACTCTTCTTTTCTTACTTTTCTTCTTCACTTTACTTTTAAAACTAGTACTTACTGTTTATAACTCTTATAAAAGCTTCAACACTTAAATAATGAAATTACTCTTCTGTTCTTACTTTTCTTCTTCACTTTACTTTTAAAACTCACTACTTACTCTTTTCTTATCAAAGCTTCAACACTTAAAAACTGAAATTACTCTTCTTTTCTTACTTTTCTTCTTCACTTTACTTTTAAAACTCACTACTTACTCTTTTCTTATCAAAGCTTCAACACTTAAAAACTGAAATTACTCTTCTTTTCTTACTTTTCTTCTTCACTTTACTTTTAAAACTCACTACTTACTCTTTTCTTATCAAAGCTTCAACACTTAAAAACTGAAATTACTCTTCTTTTCTTACTTTTCTTCTTCACTTTACTTTTAAAACTCACTACTTACTCTTTTCTTATCAAAGCTTCAACACTTAAAAACTGAAATTACTCTTCTTTTCTTACTTTTCTTCTTCACTTTACTTTTAAAACTCACTACTTACTCTTTTCTTATCAAAGCTTCAACACTTAAAAACTGAAATTACTCTTCTTTTCTTACTTTTCTTCTTCACTTTACTTTTAAAACTCACTACTTACTCTTTTCTTATCAAAGCTTCAACACTTAAAAACTGAAATTACTCTTCTTTTCTTACTTTTCTTCTTCACTTTACTTTTAAAACTCACTACTTAATAACTCTTATCAAAGATTCAACACTTAAAAACTGAAATTACTCTTCTTTTCTTACTTTTCTTCTTCACTTTACTTTTAAAACTCACTACTTACTCTTTTCTTATCAAAGCTTCAACACTTAAAAACTGAAATTACTCTTCTTTTCTTACTTTTCTTCTTCACTTTACTTTTAAAACTCACTACTTACTCTTTTCTTATCAAAGCTTCAACACTTAAAAACTGAAATTACTCTTCTTTTCTTACTTTTCTTCTTCACTTTACTTTTAAAACTCACTACTTAATAACTCTTATCAAAGCTTGAACACTTAAAAACTGAAATTACTCTTCTTTTCTTACTTTTCTTCTTCACTTTACTTTTAAAACTCACTACTTACTCTTTTCTTATCAAAGCTTCAACACTTAAAAACTGAAATTACTCTTCTTTTCTTACTTTTCTTCTTCACTTTACTTTTAAAACTCACTACTTACTCTTTTCTTATCAAAGCTTCAACATTTAAAAACTGAAATTACTCTTCTTTTCTTACTTTTCTTCTTCACTTTACTTTTAAAACTCACTACTTACTCTTTTCTTATCAAAGCTTCAACACTTAAAAACTGAATCTACTCTTCTTTTCTTACTTTTCTTCTTCACTTTACTTTTAAAACTCACTACTTACTCTTTTCTTATCAAAGCTTCAACACTTAAAAACTGAAATTACTCTTCTTTTCTTACTTTTCTTCTTCACTTTACTTTTAAAACTCACTACTTACTCTTTTCTTATCAAAGCTTCAACACTTAAAAACTGAATCTACTCTTCTTTTCTTACTTTTCTTCTTCACTTTAATTTTTTTACTACACTCTTAATAACTCTTATCAAAGCTTGAACACTTAAAAACTGAAATTACTCTTCTTTTCTTACTTTTCTTCTTCACTTTACTTTTAAAACTCACTACTTACTCTTTTCTTATCAAAGCTTCAACATTTAAAAACTGAAATTACTCTTCTTTTCTTACTTTTCTTCTTCACTTTACTTTTAAAACTCACTACTTACTCTTTTCTTATCAAAGCTTCAACACTTAAAAACTGAAATTACTCTTCTTTTCTTACTTTTCTTCTTCACTTTACTTTTAAAACTCACTACTTACTCTTTTCTTATCAAAGCTTCAACACTTAAAAACTGAAATTACTCTTCTTTTCTTACTTTTCTTCTTCACTTTACTTTTAAAACTCACTACTTACTCTTTTCTTATCAAAGCTTCAACACTTAAAAACTGAAATTACTCTTCTTTTCTTACTTTTCTTCTTCACTTTACTTTTAAAACTCACTACTTAATAACTCTTATCAAAGATTCAAAACTTAAAAACTGAAATTACTCTTCTTTTCTTACTTTTCTTCTTCACTTTACTTTTAAAACTCACTACTTACTCTTTTCTTATCAAAGCTTCAACACTTAAAAACTGAAATTACTCTTCTTTTCTTACTTTTCTTCTTCACTTTACTTTTAAAACAACTACTTACTCTTTTCTTATCAAAGCTTCAACACTTAAAAACTGAAATTACTCTTCTTTTCTTACTTTTCTTCTTCACTTTACTTTTAAAACTCACTACTTAATAACTCTTATCAAAGATTCAAAACTTAAAAACTGAAATTACTCTTCTTTTCTTACTTTTCTTCTTCACTTTACTTTTAAAACTCACTACTTACTCTTTTCTTATCAAAGCTTCAACACTTAAAAACTGAAATTACTCTTCTTTTCTTACTTTTCTTCTTCACTTTACTTTTAAAACTCACTACTTACTCTTTTCTTATCAAAGCTTCAACACTTAAAAACTGAAATTACTCTTCTTTTCTTACTTTTCTTCTTCACTTTACTTTTAAAACTCACTACTTACTCTTTTCTTATCAAAGCTTCAACACTTAAAAACTGAAATTACTCTTCTTTTCTTACTTTTCTTCTTCACTTTACTTTTAAAACTCACTACTTACTCTTTTCTTATCAAAGCTTCAACACTTAAAAACTGAAATTACTCTTCTTTTCTTACTTTTCTTCTTCACTTTACTTTTAAAACTCACTACTTAATAACTCTTATCAAAGCTTCAACACTTAAAAACTGAAATTACTCTTCTTTTCTTACTTTTCTTCTTCACTTTACTTTTAAAACTCACTACTTACTCTTTTCTTATCAAAGCTTCAACACTTAAAAACTGAAATTACTCTTCTTTTCTTACTTTTCTTCTTCACTTTACTTTTAAAACTCACTACTTACTCTTTTCTTATCAAAGCTTCAACACTTAAAAACTGAAATTACTCTTCTTTTCTTACTTTTCTTCTTCACTTTACTTTTAAAACTCACTACTTACTCTTTTCTTATCAAAGCTTCAACACTTAAAAACTGAAATTACTCTTCTTTTCTTACTTTTCTTCTTCACTTTACTTTTAAAACTCACTACTTACTCTTTTCTTATCAAAGCTTCAACACTTAAAAACTGAAATTACTCTTCTTTTCTTACTTTTCTTCTTCACTTTACTTTTAAAACTCACTACTTAATAACTCTTATCAAAGATTCAACACTTAAAAACTGAAATTACTCTTCTTTTCTTACTTTTCTTCTTCACTTTACTTTTAAAACTCACTACTTACTCTTTTCTTATCAAAGCTTCAACACTTAAAAACTGAAATTACTCTTCTTTTCTTACTTTTCTTCTTCACTTTAATTTTTATACTACACTCTTAATAACTCTTATCAAAGATTCAACACTTAAAAACTGAAATTACTCTTCTTTTCTTACTTTTCTTCTTCACTTTACTTTTAAAACTCACTACTTACTCTTTTCTTATCAAAGCTTCAACACTTAAAAACTGAAATTACTCTTCTTTTCTTACTTTTCTTCTTCACTTTACTTTTAAAACTCACTACTTACTCTTTTCTTATCAAAGCTTCAACACTTAAAAACTGAAATTACTCTTCTTTTCTTACTTTTCTTCTTCACTTTACTTTTAAAACTCACTACTTACTCTTTTCTTATCAAAGCTTCAACACTTAAAAACTGAAATTACTCTTCTTTTCTTACTTTTCTTCTTCACTTTACTTTTAAAACTCACTACTTAATAACTCTTATCAAAGATTCAACACTTAAAAACTGAAATTACTCTTCTTTTCTTACTTTTCTTCTTCACTTTACTTTTAAAACTCACTACTTACTCTTTTCTTATCAAAGCTTCAACACTTAAAAACTGAAATTACTCTTCTTTTCTTACTTTTCTTCTTCACTTTACTTTTAAAACTCACTACTTACTCTTTTCTTATCAAAGCTTCAACACTTAAAAACTGAAATTACTCTTCTTTTCTTACTTTTCTTCTTCACTTTACTTTTAAAACTCACTACTTACTCTTTTCTTATCAAAGCTTCAACACTTAAAAACTGAAATTACTCTTCTTTTCTTACTTTTCTTCTTCACTTTACTTTTAAAACTCACTACTTACTCTTTTCTTATCAAAGCTTCAACACTTAAAAACTGAAATTACTCTTCTTTTCTTACTTTTCTTCTTCACTTTACTTTTAAAACTAGTACTTACTGTTTATAACTCTTATAAAAGCTTCAACACTTAAATAATGAAATTACTCTTCTGTTCTTACTTTTCTTCTTCACTTTACTTTTAAAACTCACTACTTACTCTTTTCTTATCAAAGCTTCAACACTTAAAAACTGAAATTACTCTTCTTTTCTTACTTTTCTTCTTCACTTTACTTTTAAAACTCACTACTTACTCTTTTCTTATCAAAGCTTCAACACTTAAAAACTGAAATTACTCTTCTTTTCTTACTTTTCTTCTTCACTTTACTTTTAAAACTCACTACTTACTCTTTTCTTATCAAAGCTTCAACACTTAAAAACTGAAATTACTCTTCTTTTCTTACTTTTCTTCTTCACTTTACTTTTAAAACTCACTACTTACTCTTTTCTTATCAAAGCTTCAACACTTAAAAACTGAAATTACTCTTCTTTTCTTACTTTTCTTCTTCACTTTACTTTTAAAACTCACTACTTACTCTTTTCTTATCAAAGCTTCAACACTTAAAAACTGAAATTACTCTTCTTTTCTTACTTTTCTTCTTCACTTTACTTTTAAAACTCACTACTTAATAACTCTTATCAAAGATTCAAAACTTAAAAACTGAAATTACTCTTCTTTTCTTACTTTTCTTCTTCACTTTACTTTTAAAACTCACTACTTACTCTTTTCTTATCAAAGCTTCAACACTTAAAAACTGAAATTACTCTTCTTTTCTTACTTTTCTTCTTCACTTTACTTTTAAAACTCACTACTTAATAACTCTTATCAAAGATTCAAAACTTAAAAACTGAAATTACTCTTCTTTTCTTACTTTTCTTCTTCACTTTACTTTTAAAACTCACTACTTACTCTTTTCTTATCAAAGCTTCAACACTTAAAAACTGAAATTACTCTTCTTTTCTTACTTTTCTTCTTCACTTTACTTTTAAAACTCACTACTTACTCTTTTCTTATCAAAGCTTCAACACTTAAAAACTGAAATTACTCTTCTTTTCTTACTTTTCTTCTTCACTTTACTTTTAAAACAACTACTTACTCTTTTCTTATCAAAGCTTCAACACTTAAAAACTGAAATTACTCTTCTTTTCTTACTTTTCTTCTTCACTTTACTTTTAAAACTCACTACTTAATAACTCTTATCAAAGATTCAAAACTTAAAAACTGAAATTACTCTTCTTTTCTTACTTTTCTTCTTCACTTTACTTTTAAAACTCACTACTTACTCTTTTCTTATCAAAGCTTCAACACTTAAAAACTGAAATTACTCTTCTTTTCTTACTTTTCTTCTTCACTTTACTTTTAAAACTCACTACTTAATAACTCTTATCAAAGCTTCAACACTTAAAAACTGAAATTACTCTTCTTTTCTTACTTTTCTTCTTCACTTTACTTTTAAAACTCACTACTTACTCTTTTCTTATCAAAGCTTCAACACTTAAAAACTGAAATTACTCTTCTTTTCTTACTTTTCTTCTTCACTTTACTTTTAAAACTCACTACTTACTCTTTTCTTATCAAAGCTTCAACACTTAAAAACTGAAATTACTCTTCTTTTCTTACTTTTCTTCTTCACTTTACTTTTAAAACTCACTACTTACTCTTTTCTTATCAAAGCTTCAACACTTAAAAACTGAAATTACTCTTCTTTTCTTACTTTTCTTCTTCACTTTACTTTTAAAACTCACTACTTAATAACTCTTATCAAAGATTCAAAACTTAAAAACTGAAATTACTCTTCTTTTCTTACTTTTCTTCTTCACTTTACTTTTAAAACTCACTACTTACTCTTTTCTTATCAAAGCTTCAACACTTAAAAACTGAAATTACTCTTCTTTTCTTACTTTTCTTCTTCACTTTACTTTTAAAACTCACTACTTAATAACTCTTATCAAAGATTCAAAACTTAAAAACTGAAATTACTCTTCTTTTCTTACTTTTCTTCTTCACTTTACTTTTAAAACTCACTACTTACTCTTTTCTTATCAAAGCTTCAACACTTAAAAACTGAAATTACTCTTCTTTTCTTACTTTTCTTCTTCACTTTACTTTTAAAACTCACTACTTACTCTTTTCTTATCAAAGCTTCAACACTTAAAAACTGAAATTACTCTTCTTTTCTTACTTTTCTTCTTCACTTTACTTTTAAAACAACTACTTACTCTTTTCTTATCAAAGCTTCAACACTTAAAAACTGAAATTACTCTTCTTTTCTTACTTTTCTTCTTCACTTTACTTTTAAAACTCACTACTTAATAACTCTTATCAAAGATTCAAAACTTAAAAACTGAAATTACTCTTCTTTTCTTACTTTTCTTCTTCACTTTACTTTTAAAACTCACTACTTACTCTTTTCTTATCAAAGCTTCAACACTTAAAAACTGAAATTACTCTTCTTTTCTTACTTTTCTTCTTCACTTTACTTTTAAAACTCACTACTTAATAACTCTTATCAAAGCTTCAACACTTAAAAACTGAAATTACTCTTCTTTTCTTACTTTTCTTCTTCACTTTACTTTTAAAACTCACTACTTACTCTTTTCTTATCAAAGCTTCAACACTTAAAAACTGAAATTACTCTTCTTTTCTTACTTTTCTTCTTCACTTTACTTTTAAAACTCACTACTTACTCTTTTCTTATCAAAGCTTCAACACTTAAAAACTGAAATTACTCTTCTTTTCTTACTTTTCTTCTTCACTTTACTTTTAAAACTCACTACTTACTCTTTTCTTATCAAAGCTTCAACACTTAAAAACTGAAATTACTCTTCTTTTCTTACTTTTCTTCTTCACTTTACTTTTAAAACTCACTACTTACTCTTTTCTTATCAAAGCTTCAACACTTAAAAACTGAAATTACTCTTCTTTTCTTACTTTTCTTCTTCACTTTACTTTTAAAACTCACTACTTACTCTTTTCTTATCAAAGCTTC